>NNCF01126704.1:1017741-1039883 GCA_002313205.1 Laupala kohalensis | reverse complement strand
CTTCTTCTTCTTCACCTTCTTCTTCTTCACCTTCTTCTTCTTCACCTTCTTCTTCTTCACCTTCTTCTTCTTCACCTTCTTCTTCTTCTTCACCTTCTTCTTCTTCACCTTCTTCTTCACCTTCTTCTTCACCTTCTTCTTCTTCACCTTCTTCTTCACCTTCTTCTTCACCTTCTTCTTCACCTTCTTCTTCTTCTTCTTCTTCACCTTCTTCACCTTCTTCTTCTTCTTCACCTTCTTCTTCTTCTTCTTCTTCTTCTTCTTCTTCTTCACCTTCTTCTTGTTTGTTGTTGTCATCATAGCTTTCATTTGACGTGGCTACAGAATAAACTTTTTGTTGTTGTGACTTCTTGAACTGCAGCAACAAAAGCATCAAGAGTTCCTGTATTTGTTCCCATTTTTACCCATTACTCCATTTCCTCTTCCTCAGTAAAGTATTTTTATATCTCCAGTGTACATCCTGCCTTTTTGAAACAGTTTTTAATAATATTTTCATTTACATCATTCCATGTTGATGAAATCCAATACATTGCCTGAAGAATGGTCACTGTAAATTAGTTTCTCCATCGAACTGTGACAGGAAATTTCCAACAACCAATCCATATGATTTTATAGTTTGCAGATCATGATGCTGCAATTCACTGGGACAGTAGGGAATAAGAAATACAACTTTAATATTTCTGAGATGGGAAGTGGTATGTGAATGTGCAGGACACTTATAAAAAAATAGTAAATTTTTTCTTTCTAAACTTCCTATCTTTATGTCAAAGGATTCCAAAAAGTCATGAAAAATTGCAGAAGTCTTCCATGCATTAGTTATTATTGTATTCACAGGTAATTATTGTATTCTTCACCCCTTTATAACATTGTGGTTTTGCAAATTTTCCGATGACTAGCAGTTTTAATTTTTCTGTGCCTAGTGCATTAGTGCATAGGAGAACCATTAAGTTTTTTTTCTCTGGCAGTTTTCTCACTTCATTGCTAATTTTTTATCTGACAACATTGTAAAAAAAGTTTTCTCTCCATTAAAAATATCTCGCCCACTGTAACTTTCGAGCAGTTTAGGTACATTGGCTTTCTATTGCTGAGCAAATTCCTTATTGACACTTGCGCTCTCTCCACAAACACTCCTATGTACAATATTGTGCCTTTTCTTGAAGCAATCAAACCAGCCATTGGATGAGAACATATATAGTGGAATTAGTATTTAATTATATGAGATTTGAAGACGCTCAGGAGCGAGTGTGCAGAGCAATTTTTCAGTAAAACTGTAAAAACTTAAACAAATAAACTAATACACAATAGTCTGTTTGCAAAGCATATCACAGGCTTTAATGGATCATCCCTTATTGTGACCTGTATTATTTATCAATGACTTTTTCATGCTTTATGTGCTCAATTTTCGACTACTGATCTTATAGTAGTCTAACTCGAAGGCAAACAGTTAATGGTCTATCGATGCCAGGTTTGCACTACTGAAGCCACCTTGCAATATGTTACTGCAATTCAAAGTTTGCAAGAGGATCTCATTAATGCCAAAAAGAACATAGATGCTTTAAAAACTGTGACAAATGATCTCGCACAACTAAGTGTTAAAATACATTCCATCAAAACAGAATGTAAATCATTATTGGATAATAATCAAATTTTTTATCTGACAACATTATATATAATCTGCTATGCCTCAGTCCAAAACTGATATATGGAGGAACTGTTTACATGATATGTACTGCGAAATTCAAGATAGACAAAAGAGAGATAATAACTTATTAGTAAACAATCATCACTGATGGTGATACAACTGAAAGGGATGTTCAAATTGTTGCTGACACATTGAAGGATATCAATATTAAAGCACCGTTCTGTAAACAAAATGTTGGAAGAATAAGTGAATTTAAAAAAGACACTGAAAGACCTATTCTAGCAATAATGAATGAAATAGCTGATGTTTCTGCTGTTCTCACAAATTGGAGGAAAGTAAAGCATCAAGTTTCATCAGATCTTACGTGTAATCAAAAATTTAGTTACTCTATAAACAACCTTATCAATTCAATAAAGAAAATAAGCAACAAGTAAAGCAAGTTGTGAGATTTATGAACGGTGACCCTCAACTTTCCACTGCGAAGGAAAAAAGTTACAAGAAATCTTTCTAACTCCAACGATGCTACAAATTCTGTGATAAATTATGATCCTGCGACTCCAATGTTTTGCTGGAAATTCTTCATAAAATGATATTGAAAATAGTAATGATTCTGCAGATTCAAATGCTGCTTTAGATTATTCAAAAAACAAATTAGAAAATCAAGAAGTTTAAAATTCACTGTATTACTTGCTCATTGTTCACTAATTCACTCTTCATTTACTTAGATTTCTGCAAGGCTTTTGATATGGTTGACCACAACATACTTATCTGTAAGTTATGTTACCTGGGCTTTCCTAGTTTCTTATTAAAGTGGTTTAGTTCTTACTTAACAAATCATACTCAAGTAGTGAGAATTAGAGGTAATCTCTCTGACCCCTTTGCAGCCAAATCTTGAGTGCCTCAAGGTTCCCATTTGAAGCTATTATTATTTATTCTTTTTATTAATGGTGTAATAAATAACATTAAAGCAAAGGTTCTTTTTTCACTTTTGATCATGCGTTGTCAGGCTGATTTTACAGATAGTTCAATCAGACAAAATTGTTTGTTTTGCTTTTAATTATTATTCAATTGTTAGTGGTTTTCTGAAAAGTTCTTTGCCACAAGTGCCTCCACTTTGTTTGAAAAGTCGAGTGAATGTGTGATTTGTGACAGTGTAATCAATTTGAAAAACAAAGCAGACAAGGTGGATTTTGTGGAATGTGATATCTGCAAAATAAAAATTCATCCTGAATGTTCCAAGTTATCGGCATCAGAAATCAAGGTGTTTGCCTTAAAGAAGACTAGGAGGGTAGTCAAATTCCTTTGTGTTGGGTGTGATGCTGAAAATGATGGAGAAAGCGTGAAATTGGCATTAGCCAATTTAAATCAGAAATTCCAGTAACTTCAACAACTAACTCAAGAGATAAGAAATCAGATAAATGAGAGAAGAACAGAAAACTCTCAAAATTCAAACCACTGAAGATGATTGGGATAAAATGTATGCAGAATTTCATGATCGAATTAGACGTGAAAAAAATGTTATCATTTATAACTTGGAAGAAGACGACTTTGAATACTAGAGACCATATTAAACACGACAAACAAGCCGATGAGTTGATTATATTAGATAACATGAAACTACCTGTTCAAAACTTTTCGCTTGTGAGACTGGGAAAAATAGAAAATAAGAATCTCCATCAAAACATTTCTGGTAATGGTGATAATTCCACTTAAAGTTGTTTTCCAAATGCATGAAGATGCATTACAGGTGTTGAGGAATACACATATATACAATGGTGTAGAAAAAATGGAGCTGATCAATGAATGATGCAACGGAAGCAAATGAAAAACCTGACTGATATTTTGAGAAATAAAGAAAAGAAAGGAATTTGCGATCAAAAAATAAAGTAGACCAATGGAGTTCCAAAAATAGTTTATTGTGCTCAACGTGGTCATACGCAGTTTGCAACTGCTTTTTTGACAATAAAGTTTATTTATTTATTTAGATATGAGAAAACAACATTTAACTGGAAGAAACCAGGAAAACTGAGAAGGCAATCCCTACCCCAATCTACCATTTCATTCTATTACCAAAATGTGAGGGGTCTGCGGATAAAGATTCCACAATTGATGATAGCGTCAATGACCATGGAAGACATGGATATCATCATTGTAATGGAAACCAGACTCAATGGGGAAATAAGTGATGCTGAACTGTGTTTGACTAATTATCTGGCTTACAGAACAGACAGGAGCACTGCAACTAGTACATATCAGAGAGAAAGTGGAGTCATGATTGCAGTCAACAAGGAGTACGGTAGTAAAAAATTAGAGACAATGAACTCTGGCTGAACAATTATTTGTAAAAATTAACACTAATACCTGCTCACTGGTTATAGGTTCTGCATGCATTCCACCTAAGTTCTCATTAGAAGCATACTCAACGTTCTCAGATAGCTTAGAACAAATATTTGAACATTGTCCTTCAGCAAAAATTGTACTTGCAGGAGATTTTAACCTTCTTAATACTTCCTGGGTGAATAGCCAGGAAGGCATATTATGTTTACATAGGGGAGCTTCTGATGAAGAAATCCAATCAAGTACTTCAATATAAAATTCAATTGACTAAGTAAATCTATCACAAATTAATAATGTGGAAAATATAAATAATAAATTATAAAAATTAATTTTTGCTAGTGGAGAAAAATTAAACTTATGGAATTAAGCTCTTGAATTTTCCATAGAAATATGTGATAAGGAAGAGTTCATTAAAATCAAATGATACTGAGAATAAATTTCATTTAGCAGAGGTTACTGCAATAAACTAAAGTTTATGCTCAATTAACTGTTTAACATACTTTAAAACAAATTTACTAGATTTTTTAATGATATATTATATAATTTATTTGATGAACATGTACCTACAAAAATCAAGAATTCGTTTACTTATCCCCAGTGCTACTCATCAGAACTGAAAAAGTTTCTGAAAATGAAAGCGACTGAGCACGCAAAATACAAGCAAACAGGTGATATTCAATAGTATGATAAATTTTCTGAACTTTGGAAGCTATGTTAAAATATATCTAGATTGGATTTTTAAAATAATATAGTGAATTTTGAGTGTTCAATTCCATTTAATATTAAATCCTTTTGGAAATTTATAAACTCGATGCGAGGTACAAATGGTACTTGAAAGATGAATTGCGCATGAAGGACAAGATATAGGTAATCTACTTGCAAAGTATTTTAAATCTGTGTACAAGAATGAATCCTTAAACATGTATTTTATAAATTATCATGATATGACAATAAATATTAGTGGTATTGAAATTACCCAGCAGGAGGGTTTTGAAGCAATAGGAAAATTAAATGTTCAATTAGGACTGGAACCGGATGGTATTCCTCCAAGAATACTAATAGAATGCAACTGTAATCTTACACCAATGTTACATTATTTATTTGTTAAATTCTTGAGGGAAGGATATTTTCCTATTGCTTGGAAAAAAGTTACATTTCCCCAATTCATAAGAGTAATGATAGATCTAATATTGAAAATTATAGGCCCATCACAAAGTTATGTATTATACCAAAATTATTTCAGTCTATAATAACTGAGAAATTGTAATTGGTAGTAAATAACATCTTGATAAATTAACAGCATTGATTTAGGAGTAAAAGGTGAACGGTAACTAACTTGCTGATGTTGCAACACTATATTCTTGAAGCATTTGAAAGTAAATTTCAAATTGATACAATATACACCAACTTCTCAAAAGCATTCAACATTGTGAATCACAAATTACTGATAGATAAACTTAAACTGATGGGCATCCATGGAGCACAAGCTAGCTACTTGACCGGTAGAACTCAAAATGTTAAATATAAATGTTTTGTATCTGAAAATATAAATGTAACTTTAGGAGTCCCTCAAGGCCCACACCTTCGTTCTCACCTGTTATTCTTGTTATTCGTTAATGACATTAAATTCTATTTACCATCAAGTAGATTTCTACTTTTTGCAGATGATTTGAAATTATTCACTAATAAAATTCATTAATGATTGTGAGAGTCTACAAGGTGATGTGAATGTGCTGTGTGAATAGTGTGACTTGAATGGATTTAAGCTGAATATAGACAAATGTAAGATTGTGAGATTTTCCAGGTCGAGAATTACGGTCTTTAGATAAATTTAAAGACCTAGTGGTCTTATTTGATGAGAAACTTAAATTTGATGATCATATTAATTATGTAACAGCAAAGGCAAACAAAACACTTGGATTTGTGAGAAGAACAATGACCAATTTCTCGAATATATTATCACTAAAAATCCTTTGTGAATCTTTGATAAAATCAAATATGCTATATGCGTCCCCAGTATGATCCCCACACTACCCAACTCTTGTAAAAAACTTGAATCGATACAATATAAATTTCTGAATTATGCTATGTGGATATTGAAATTACCCTCACTTCAAATATCACATGATTATAGTCAGGTAGCACAAATGCTAAAAGTTAGTTCTCTTAACTTGTATAGGAAATATAATGACTATGTATTCCTGTTGAAATTGATTAAACATGAAATAGATTGTAGCGACTTATTAATACTGATACCATGGAATGTACCACCAAGGAGTCTGTGAATAAAAAATCAGGGGGTTTTTAATGTACCAAACACAAGAACAGAACAATTTTATCATGCACCTCTGTGGAGAATGCTGTGAGTGGCAAATGAATTGAGAATCAAGATGGATACACCTTTCGACACTTAAAACTATTGTGAAAAGAAAATTACTTGACGATTATGTATAATGTGTATGAGATGAAAACTGTTTTAAAGGATGAATTTGTTTTATTATAAAACTGTAAATTGGGGGATTGCCTGTACAAATATAAATAAATAAATTAAATATTAAAATATTCAGAACAATAAACTCGCCACTGGATCAGTCACAGCTACAGCTACAAAGGGACCTAGAGAGAATTCAAGAATGGTCAATAATAGATAGGTTAAGGCTAAACTAGAAGTAGTGTGTTACTGTCATTTTGTAGAAGTAATGTTAATCATTTTAGTTTTCAATATAAATTAGCTAAAAATATATTGCAATCTATAAAACATCATAAGGACCTAGGTATTATTTTTGAAAATTCTTTTGAGTTTAATATTTATTTAAATGACACAACTTCCAAAGCTTATCAAACATTGGGTTTTATTAT
Organism: Laupala kohalensis; assembly: GCA_002313205.1. Lineage (NCBI taxonomy): Eukaryota > Metazoa > Arthropoda > Insecta > Orthoptera > Trigonidiidae > Laupala > Laupala kohalensis. The sequence goes on along the minus strand of NNCF01126704.1, from coordinate 1,033,045 downwards.
TAGATCAGCAAAAGAATTTAGAAACTGTTATAAAATTAAATACTTTTATAAAATGCATGTCAGACCCATTCTTTTATATATTTCACAATTTGGTCTCTTTTTTACTATTGCAAAATTAAGAAATTAGAGTACGTTCAGCATACATTTTTTAGACATCATACTTGGCAAACGTGGCAGCCCTATACATTATACTGAACATGATTACTTGAGCATTGCTTCATCAAGTGATCTGGGGTGAATTGAATCCTTGCATCTTTACAATGATCTATATTTTGTTAAAACTGTATTAGGATGTGTGAATAGCGAAGATGTTATAGATTTACAATGAGTGACACTGCATGCTTGAAGATTCCAAAGAGATTTAAATGAGAAAGTCTCCAATTTAATGACACAGACAATCCAATTTAAACAAGTCAGTGTCTATGAAATTGTTAGAAATTTGTTCATATGAAGACACCTGGATAATTCCAAGTGGTAAACTACTAAATTAATTAATCTCTGGCTGCTCTCATCATTTTACAAACTAGTGACCCTTCACATCAGAATATAATGTTTTTTTGTCACTATAAATGTAGGCAATGAGGAAGTATATGACTGAAATTCAGAAGAATCTGTTGTCAAAAGTTTTTTGAACCAGCTGTTGCACTGGAAGCTTGGAGTGTATATGATAATATTTGTGCAATATCTTTGCACCTAGGAATGTTTTATGTTTTCTTTTAAATAGTTAGTTAATACATTAATCTGAAATTTTTGTTTTCAACTTCTAACATTCAAAATATAACCTTCTGAATTATTTTCTTACTGCTGGTTCATGCTTCCTCCATATGGTGTTATGTTAAGATTTAATACTTTCTGCCACTCTCTGTATATTAATTCCCATTTTGCTGTTGGGAATAGAGGTAATATAAAATTTCTTTCTTTTTAGAATATTAGGTTAAGATCAGTTTAGTTTGTTGGCTGAACAGGACTGTACTGTAATTTGTGCCTTTTGAGTATATAGTTAGAAACCGTCTTCAATCCTTTTTCTTTTCTCTTCCTGTTTCCCCTATATTTTAATAAAGTCATGAGACTGCCTAAATTATGATGGTCTGTCTTCTTTCTTTTAGTGTTACTTCATCTGAGAAAGTAGATAAAGAAAATAGATATTCTGATTTCACTATCATCTCATTGCCATATCCTGGATGTGAATTTTTTAAGGAGTATCGTGACAATAATTATGTAGCAAAGGGATTGGTGTTTGATTGGATGCAAGCACATGTAGATGCTACAATTGGTGTGCCTGATGATACTGTAACATCCCAATTGAAAATAGACTGGAATAATTATAAAGTAAGTCTTAAGATAAATGAAGCATGTTTCGTTATGCTAATAATTACGGAGGTTAGGTAAAATGAAAATTGTTGCAACTAATTAGTAAAATGTTCTGATTTGAGATTCGTGGTGAAAACCTAATTATTTTCATTTCTTGAATGCTTTCTTAACATGACATCGTGCATTGCAGGTATAGAAATGTTAATTTACGTGCACTGATTAGTTGATTGTTAAATTTTGACTATTTGTCAAATGCAGTCACTATTATAAATTTTGGTGGTGTAAGGTATGTAGTGATACACGATCAGCTTTGTTTAAGACGCAAAAACACACTGAAAATTGCTTTGTACAGGATAGTTATCATCTCGTGAATCTAACCTTGATATTCTAAATTCTGTCACTTAAGTTGGTAAACTGTGGTTAATATGGTATTCTTGCAACAATTCCTTTAGTAAATTCGGTTTTGTGTGTACTCAGGAATGGAAAGTTTTGAGCTGTTGCTGACAAGTAATATTAAAATTTTTCAGATGTGGGATCTAGTGAAGCTGACACAGAATTATCTGAAGTTGCTTCTGCGTTACCTTCAGGAGAACAGTTCTGGACTGCTTATTCACTGCATCAGTGGCTGGGATCGCACCCCACTTTTCATTTCTCTTTTACGGTTATCTCTCTGGGCAGATGGAACAGTACATCAGTCTCTCAATGCATGTCAGATTCTCTACTTGACAATTGCATACGATTGGATGCTGTTCGGCCACAACCTTGAGGACCGGCTGAGTAAAGGAGAAGAAATTTTTTTCTTCTGTTTTGACTTTCTGAAACATTTGGTGAGTGACGAGTTCAGTGTAACATCTCGTCCTAAGTCACGACATGTGCTGCGCAACGACTCAGATGCGCAGTTGGACAGCCTTCTGTTGGAGGGAGATGGGCCGACAGGTGCTGGCCTGGGTTCCAATGTGAGCCTCAACAGTTCTTGCTCATCTCAGAGTAGCCGCAGTCAGGACTACCCTCCTGCGCTCTTCCACACTGCGCAAGATGTTTTTGAAGAGTCTTCAAATGGGCAAGTATCCAATTGTGATACAATTAAGTCTTTTGATGCAGAAGTTTGTGCCGGCTTGTTTGGAATAGGCAAAGAGAAACCCTTCTGAAATGTTCTCTCATTTGCATTGAAAATGAATCATTATACTGGCACGCTGTATTATAGTGGTTAGGGAACGGTACCTTTAACTCAGTGTTAACACTGTCTGTCACTAGATGCTAATGTTTTGTTTCAATTTTTGCGTTGTATTTAGTTCCTGATAAATTATGGATTTGGGAATGTTCCAGCTTCTATTTTGATGTGTTGTACAATTTCTGTCAGTTTCACTGCTGATTTACTTATTTTTTTTCCTTTTATAAAACTTGGAGAAGATAAGTTTAGTTCTAATAAAAGAAATAAAAAATCAGTTGCTTTTTCAGAGTGATTTGAAAATTTATACTTCTGCTTGCTAGTAGGCAGTTGCCTGAGTATCAGTCAACTGTAGTTAACGATTAAAGCGAGAGCTCTCTAAACACTTCCTAATTATAAAAGGTATGTGGAGTGTGTGGTGGACAGAAATCATGCAAACGTTTATCTATAAAATATGTTTTAATCGCATCAATTCGTTTTAGTGTCTGCCTTTCACTCGTTGTGTGGTTGTTGTGAATAATTAAGGGATATGGATGGTGTACTATTGAGTTTGTTGCTCAGGAGCTTTGCTTGTTGTAGCAATGTGTGCGAACGTTCATGGGCGAGCAGCGTTCTGGATTGTGGAGGGGGGTCAGGAGTTGGCTCTTCTGCTCCCCGGTCGCCGCTAGCACCGCGTACTAGTCCCGTGGCTGTGCCTGCTCCCCCCAGCGGTGGCGCTGGTGCTGGTCGCTTACGCCAACGACACGATAGTGGGAGCTCTCTCTCCGCTGGCAGGTACGTTACTGGGTCATTCCATGTCAAATCAACACAGGGTCTAAACCCCGCAGTATCAGATTTTGATAAAATTTTGTAGGGAGGTAGCCATTATAGAGATTAAGAAAAATACCAATTATTGTTGTGAAATTTCAACCCGTTTGGAAGTTACAACAATGTAAAATTGAAACAAAACTCGCCAAAATGGTTCTACAAACATTTTGAATAGCTCTGGAAGCTCTCCTAATTGAGATAGAGAGTTGGCAGAGGTGTCATTCTACAGCTTATTTAATATTATTTTCTATGATATGCTTTATGACCTAGGTCAATGAGGGGAAAAAATTAAAATGTTCAAAATCAAACTTTTGATTTTTAATGTCTCAAAATGAGACGCTTGAAAAATTTTCAAATTAATACATGAATTAGTTTATATACTTGTTAATCATTTGGGAAAATATGGATGTGGGATGAAAATGGGTCCAGTTTTGAAACAATAAAAGAATGTAGGTTTCTTGCCGCATACCGCGTGTGGAATTAGAATTTTTCTCTTAATTCTTGCTATACACTATTATGTTAAGTATTGCTCATGTGTGCGTGTTTGTATGTGTGTTTGTGTGCGCGCGCTTGTCTGTGTGCGCGTGATCTCCCGGACCGCTGGTATTTGGCATTAGTTGTTGTAGAGCTGTGCCAATACCACTTGCATTGGCAGACACCTCCTTGATATGTTCCCGGAAACTCCATTTCCTGTCTATCCATATGCCCAAGTAACGAATCTATCCGTATACCCAAGTTTTCCTGGAATTTAATGACATATCTCTCAATTTCAAAACGGGACAGGTTATACTTGCGTCTCTTTGTGATTAATACCGCTTCCGTTTTGTGATGTGCGAGTTTGACACACCTATTCTTGATCCACACGGCATCTGTTTCCAAGGCTTCATTACATTTCCATTCCTTTTTTTCCGTGGTATTAGCAACTACTATCATGGTTTGCATCATCGGCGTAACCCACCATCTTTACCCCTTCCGGAAGATGTAAACGAAGGTCATCGTACTGACTATTCCACAACGTGCCTCCTTGGACCGACCCTTGCCCAGTTCCGGGTGATAGCTCTATGGTTGCTGTTCCATTGTATGTTTGTACCAGCTCGCATCTTTCCTCTAGGTAACTACTTTCAGCCCGCAGTAAATACCACGGAATGTCCTTCAAGTGAGCAAAAGATGTCTTCCCAATTAGCTGAATTAAACGCGTTTCTTACATCTAGATTAATCACTACGCAAAAACCACCAGGGCTAGATGGCAATTTAGATACCTTAATCACTTCAAATTGGACTTCGTGAACTGCATTCATAGTTGACTTTTCTTTCCTGAAGCCAAACTGCTTGTCCGAAAGAAGTCCATTTTCATCAAAGCATGCTTCTATTCTGTTCAAAATCATTCTCTCATACAGCTTTCCTGTGCTATCAAGCATTCCCAGAGGTCTGTAAACAGATGGGTCTTTTGGATCGTGTCCTCTCCCATTTGGTATGAGCACTAACTTTTGTCTTTTCCATGGATCTGGAAAATATCCTTATTTTATACAAGTGTTAAATAGATCAAGAAGCGGGTCAGGTCTGCGCAACTCAGTAATCTTCAGTACCTCATTCGGTATGCCATCAGGTCCAGGCGTTTTGCCACTTTTCAGTCTCTTTGTGGCCTCTTGAAGTTCATTCAGTTGGAATGGTGGTACCTCCTCGTCTCTGATGTCTGGGTACGTCGTCCTGGGTTCTCCTTTTGGAAATAGCGAGGCTACTATATGGAGTAGGGTCTCTTTATCTTTTGGTATTTCACCATTATTCTTAAGCAATTTACCCAGCACTTTCCTGAAAGGGTACTCCAAGGATCTCGATCAACTTATTCACATAGTTCCTTCCAGCATTTCCTTTTTCGTCGTTTGATTTCATTGCGACGAGATTTTCTTGCCAGTTTATAATCTTCTGAAGCTTGAATTTCTGTCTGTTGATTCGTTCTATGGACTCCCTGTGCGACTCTTCTTAACCTATTACACTTTGTCCTCAGCTCTGCGATCTGTCGTCCACCTGTACACCGCTCTGCGGTTTGGGCATATGCCACATCGACGTGGCATGGTTACATCACATGCTTTGCTCATTTCAACTGTAAAATATTCTACCATGCTTTGAGCAGAGCACATTTTGCTCATTGCGGAGATACTTGCAATATACTATTGAAACATTTCCTCGTCAAGTTTGCGGTTTGCCCAACCTTCACAATGTTTCCGAGATGGGTGAACACGCCTTCGACCGATTTCGTAACTTACGTATTTATGGTAACTGAGAGTCTCTAACGCTAATACATGCCAATTACGAACGAAAGGTATAGTCGTTCTTGTGAAGGCTAGATCCTGTACAGAAACGGATGCTCTTCTTTAAAATGTTTTCCTTGTTGATTGATGGTAATCAGGTCCAGCGAAATCATGGCTTCATCTAAAATACGTCCTCTCTCTCATCACTTGCTCCCATGCTACATGACGGAGATTTCACGTTAAAGTCACCCGCAACGATGATTAGTCCCTCCCAACATCTGACGCTTGCTTCCAACTTCTCAAGATTGCTTTGGAACTGATCTATTTGACGAAAAGTAACAACTATATACTGCCATTCCATTTATTATTATTCTGACATCCTTGACCCCTCTCAATCTGACCAGCCACTACGTTATTTTCATGCAGGATTTGAATTGCAGCATCACCTCTTGTATCGGAACACCATGGGGGATAATCTAGTTCTTGGTTTGTTCTGATATCAATATGTCGGCTCGTTCCTCTATCGCAGTCTGCTGAAGAAGATCCTGAGCACTGCCGCATCTATTTAGATTAAGGAAGTTAGGAAGGATGCCATTTTTGGTGTTCATCTGATTTCTTTTTTCTTGCTTTGCCATTTGCATTGCAACACACTTCCCGGTGCCAGCGATGTGATCAGCCGACTTCCCGATCGCCTCGCATGGCACGCATCGAGGTATGTTTATACACTTTGATGCCAGGAGCGTTGATTCGCCACATAAAAAGCATAACTTGGTGTTCTTGTCGTTGTCCTTTTTACAGGTGCTACAAGTATGCCCGAAACCTTTAAGGCAGTTGATACATCTAGGGACTGTACTTCTCTCCCGAACCCTTGCAATGATCCATCCTATTCTCATCTTTCCTGTTGTCATGGTGCGTTTCATAGTTGCTCGTGGTGCTGACACAATTGTCATTTGAGTACCCCTGTAAGCAGGTCTCAAAGCTCGGACAGTGATCCCATCTGAGTTGACATGAGGCAAAGCGGTTACGATTGCTTCTCGCACTAAATCTCACGTAAGATGGTGTCCCAGGGGTGGGATTTTTTTTTTTTTTTTTTTTTTTTTTTTTTTTTTTTGCGAGGGTAGGTAGAAATCTTCCAAAGACACCTTGCAGTCCGTTTTACGTGCCGTGAGGGATTTTTACCCACTAAAACCTCCCTTTACGTCTTCACACCTACGGAACCGACGTCAGACATTACTTCGCGGAGGGTGGTTTGGCTATCTGCCGCACTTAGTAATTAAGTCATTAGCGACAGTTTTCGGGTTTTCTCCGCTTGGCGGGGTAGCTTGATCGTGGATGCAACAAAGTCAGTTTCTGCGGTCCAGTTCCTCTCTGAGGAGAGCATCAGGTGGACGATGTTCTCTGGAGTCTGCGTTTCTCCCAGCTTCTCTCGCTGGTCTCAGAAACGAGGACAATCTATTAAAATCTTTAAAATAAAAAAAATGAAAAAGAAATGACGGGTGAGGCCTAATCCCTAGTTGCTTGCGTGCCACGGCAGCAGAACGGTGCGATGCAGCGAGGGAGCGCGTGCCGACGCAATAGTTGGTTTACGCCCACGTCGCAGGGTCACTAGCTCTGTGCCCTCTGAGGTAGTATAATATTTAGCAGTGTGAATGGACCAAGCAGATGTAGAATACACTTTTCGTAAACTGAAATGGAAGATATGATAATGATAAAATACATAGGAGGATAGCAAATGCACTGCAGACACGAAAATACATCAGTAGTTGTCTACAACGAAATTACATCTACATACCACTTTTACGATCTTTCTTGTCACTATGCCGCAGATGGAAAAACGTAAGAGAAAGTATCTGCTATGGTTTTGCACAACTAGTTCATTTATAATATTTGAGAGGCGTTACAACTTGTTTTAATGTTCTCTATCATTTACACTTGTCAAAAGGTGTCATATCTTTATGGACGCATTATGGAAATTTGGAATTATTAAGCATTACTATGTGTTTAGTCAATTTCATTATCTTCACTTGCTCTTGTAGTAGAAATCTGTGCTGTACTTCTAGCTGGCAGCTTATATCAGGGACTGGAAGCCTGCGTGGATCTGCATCTGCATCTGCTGCTGCTCTGAGTGGTGATTCCAGCACACCAAATTCACAAACCAGCAGTCATCCATCTCTGTAAGTGGAGTCATTTCTGAGATTCCGTTACTTAAATAATCTTGTTGCATCCTGCTCAAGATGCTTCTAACAACTATTTAAAAGTCATAGTAATATCTTTTCATGAAATAAGTTTGCATGATTTGCCATGAATAACCAGTTTTATATATAAATTAATTACTGGAGAAACTTACAAGATCTCCATCAAGATTTAACTCTAGGCTCCCTTTCTAGAGGTGTCAGAGTATAGTTTGCTTCACATAATACAATTTGAGCTTCAAAATTGCATGCGAAGTACTATGAAGTCTGCCGTCCAGTCTCAAAGGACAGAAAATGATGTCATTATTGTTGGAAGCCAGATCACCACCGACAATGAAAAACCGTGTAGAGCACTAGTTGCTAAAAATCTCCGATCAATCTCTGCAATAACAGCATCTGTCAATACGTGCACATTGAAGCATCAAAATAGTTGCAGTAAAATGCATAGTGTGAAGCCAACACAGCAGGACAAACATCACAGCTGTGTGAATCACAGACATTGGAAGGAAAAACTGTATGCAATATTGGAGCACAAAATGCATCGTGTGAAGTGAGCTTAACAAAGAGATTGATGAAGTGGGAGTATTACATCCATATAGCACACTTCCGTTGGAGTTATATTGTTCCTTGTTGGTGGTTACTTTTACAACTTGCATAGAATTCTGCTTTAGTTTCAACACAAAAGTAAGAGTGTGAAGTAAGATACTATTGTTTGTAAATGATCCTTTTTTGCTTACGTGAAATGTCTAGTAGTCTATGATTCTAGAGTTAATGTTGAACACTCTTGATTTTCTAGTTTCATCAGTTTTTACCTATAGATCCTTTCTTGTAACTCTGTTTTTCTTTCAGATATGAAGGCACTTTCTCTGCTGAATCTAGTACAACAATAATTGAAGATGAATGTTTTTTGTATAATTCTGCTGCTACTGAAACTACCAATTGCCCCAATTCTCAGTAAGTTATTGTTTGAATTGTGGTTCAGTCTTAATACAAATTCACTCCTAATTTTGTTTTTATGTAGGGTATTTTTTAACTTTTTCAAGTTAAAGCTCCATAGAATTGTTTACTTATTTATTGATCAATTTTATTATTATTTTAACTATTATGTTATTTTATACTTTGTTTGTAATATCTATGAGGACAGCAAAGATATGAACTCATGTTAATGTCTTTAATTAAGCCTGCTATTTAACTCAAAACTTACTACAAATGGTCTGCTAATAGATGGCCATGGTGGTTCCAATAGTAGTGGTTACCCTTTTTGATAAGAGAGGGATCCTTCTTTCTCGTTGTGTTAAAATCTCCTATCCTTTTCTTCCTTTTCCAGGGAAAAGTAAACTTATTTTAGGAATGTTGCTCTATTTCTAATTTTTATTTTTGGTTGGAATTTTCATTTTACTTTTGTTGATACAATGAAGTCTTATTGTGATTTGAAAGATTCTCCAAATCAAAAATCTTACTTAAAATCAGTAAAAATACTATCAACATGAAAACTATTCTCTAGTGAATCCAAAATATATTGTGCATTGTGCATAGTTTCTATAACTGGGTTCCGCAGTATATGAATTCATGTACAAGAAATCTTTCTGAAATTCTAACTTACTTTTCATATCTGCTTTGTTTTCTGTTCTTTTATGCTGGTCTTGGGTTCTCCAGATAATGTGGTGGTGGTGGGAAAACTTTTTTGCAAATTGTTTCCCCATGATATATCAGGATAAAACAATTCAGAGATAATTGTTCAATTCTAATAGTTTTCAAACATTTTAATGCCAACATCACATGGTGGCAGCTTAGACCTCTTTACCCAAATATTGTCATTGCCCCTCTTTTTTTCTGAAAGATTTAGCAAAAATGCAGTGGGGGGTTGTGATAAATGTGGAGTTTTGTATGGAAAAACTGCTCATTCAGTTTCATGGGTGAAAATGGGTTAGATAAACACAAGCTGCATACTTAACACAAAACAGAACCAAGAGATATAACTTTTTCAGAGAAAACTGTTGAAATAATAAGAAATGGCGATCAATATTGTGTTGAATGATCGATCAATAATGGCGGGATTTGATGCTCATTTGAATCTGAAACCAAACTGGCCCATGTCTTCTAGGAATAACTGACTGCCGCCACAGTGTCGATCGTGACACACTATGTTGTCGAGGCACTGGGATCTTCTTCGACACAACGATAGTTACCCCTGAAATAACCAAGTTGTTTCACTTCTACGTGCTGGAAAGTATGATCAGAAAAATGCGAATATGTATCGTATAACATGAAAACTAAAATGTATATTGATGATAAATCAACTATTAGTAGATTATCTATATTGGGAAATGAATACTCTTCTTTCATCTTCTTTAACCCAGCCTTTTCCCACTTCATGTGGGGTTGGTGAATGGGGATGGATATATGATGCTTCATTTGGTTTTGATTGTATAATGGTGTATTGTATGATGGATTGTATGATGGGGAAACGGGAGAACCACGAGAAAACCTGCCACGAACACCGCTCCGTCCACCACCTCAGATTCTACTTGGATCGGACCGGGTTTGAACCAGCATCCCCAGAGGTAGAAGGCGAGTGCATTAGGTACTACACCACAGGTCGCCCTAGGAAATGAATACTCTAACTGGTTAGATTTGTTTGAACAGACTATAAGTAGTTATAAATGATAACTGTAAAATTTACAATGAAATAGATGGACAAAAAATATTACTAGAATTAAACAAAGAATAAATTAAAATATATTGTATAGAATATCTTTAATTCTACTAGTTATACAAAATATTTACATATTATTTCTATAAAATATCGATTGCTCTTGTAATATTATTCCTTAGATCTCTTGTAATATTTGCTCAATTTAATTTTTTTTTTTCTCAGTTTCATCTCCTAAAATACGGGGGGACTATATTAGAGTAAAACTCTACTCCCTTTACACTAGACTAGGTTCAAGGAATTAAATGATTGTGCATCCCTTTGAACTTAACGTACTCCCAAGTACTCCTCATCCTTAATTCTTTTTTACTCCTTACACTATCAACCCCATATGTGTTGTGATTTATCAGTGGAAAACTGGGCTATTTTAATTTAGTTTCTGTTTTTATTGTATTTGTTGAATCAGACATTAGTGTTTAATACTTCCACTATGTTCCTATTACAGTCTTCTTTTCTAAAGAGGACAGTTTTCATGTTGTTGCATGGAATTCATAACTCAAGGGGTGAAATTTGGCATTTTGTAAACCAATGTCCTGTGTTTCTTTCCAGCTGCAATTTTGGACATTTCATTGGTGGCTTCTCTTCTTATGAAGAAAGAGAGAAGCATTTGATAAGTGTTAAAGGTTCTCTTTATGCCCTTCTTTCTGGTATCTTATGCTTGTTAACTAGTCTTCCCTTGTCACCTTTTAAACTACTTTTTTCATTACCCCTCTCCCTTTCTCTTGAGAATTTGGTTTTCGTTTAGAAAATATGATACAATGCTTTTCCTGCTGTTTGTTTCTTTCCTTGACAATTGGTTCTTCTCACTTGTAGGCGGCAAGAAAGACTGCAAACCGTGAGGCAACTCTTCTACAGCGCTTATTCATCGACTGTGGGCTTCAAATTCAAGGGAGGGCAAGATTCCAGTCTTGGTAGTTTACTAGGTAATTTTGCTGAGAAAGTAGGATTTCTTTCAGCACAAAGGACATCAGTGTGATATTGGCTAGTTGGTTTCATTCTTTGACTGTTGTATACTAGCTGGCAGGCTGGCTAGTTAATTGTACATTTGAGANTTTTTTTTTTTTTTTTTTTTTTTTTTTTTAAGTAAATGACTTAGTAACTTATTCAGAGGTTTATTTTTGTACTTCAGAGATTCTTGAATAAAATATTATTGACTAAAAATTTGTATATATTCTATGTATATATGTATTTATATTTGTGAATATGTTCTTCTACTTTGTGATCAGTTAAAATGTGAATTTGAAAATGAAAGAATGTTTTCGCAACAAAGAGTTTTCTATTAGTGAATCTAATGATAAATTTCAACTAAGTTAATCTTGCTTTACGCGATGCACTTTGTGCTCCAATATTGAAAGCAAATTTTGCTTCCAATGGCTTACTGATGTCTGTGGTTCAGACATCTGTAACATTTGCCCTGCTATGTTGACTACACACAATGCAATGACAATGCAATGCATGAATTTTCCGTGACAGTTTTGATGTTTCAATGCGCATGTAGTGACTGTTCAGAAAAGTTCATGTGGTTATTGAGAGATGGTTAGTCACAGACATTTAGGAATTAGCACAGTTATGTTATTTCAAAGAGAGAGGCAAATAAACAAATGCAATAACAACATGGGTTGTGTAGTATTTTGTGGTTGTAACAATGTGGCAAACACTCCGAAGTATGTTGTTCGATGCCCTCCAGTATACCCTAAAATGTCAAATTAAGTGTATTTTTGATTTTTTGTTTTAAGTAATTTCACCTATTGACTACTTCTTTTTGTGAATAAAAGGTTGTTCATGATTGTTGTCGTAAGGTTACCCTGTACATCTCTCTGTAGGTAATATAATTTGTCATGGAAAATAATTAATAATAACTTAACATATGAATTAGTTTCACTATTTTCTGTTAATTATATATTCGGTCATTCTGAGGAAAGACTTCATCAACTAATTGAAACTCGGTCCAATGCTCTTTTGTCACTAGTTGATGGAAGATAGTAGAGAAGCATTCATTATTGTGCATTAGCATAAGAGAACGTTCACGTTCGTTTTGTACATATATCTATTACTCATAAAGTTGTGAATTATAGGAATTGTTTGATATTGTTGAATGACGTGAAATTAATGACTAATGAGATAACTAATATGTTATGTACTTGACGCGTGTGATGTTACGATTTGTCTAATATTAACCTCAAAGTTTTGTATAAATCCAAATCTATATTTTATTTCATACTGTATTATAACAGAGGTAGTACAATCTGTTTGTCAAAACACAAAAAACTGTTTGATAAATTATCAGAGTACAAAGTTGAATTATGTCTCCTTTTCCTGTTACTTAGGCCCTGTCTATCTCCAGTGGTGAGCTATGTTCTCAAGCTTTACCCTTGTGTTAGTATCAGAAGCTTAACCTAAATCCTTTGAATAATTCTGTTTATTGTTGTTGAAACCTCATATTTGTAGATGCTGTACATAATCTCTGAAAAAAGATAATGTGAAAAAGAAGCTTTGAAACTGCAGGATAATATAAAACACTTGAGTGGTCCATTCAAAATTGTCTTTATCTGAATATGAATAGAAGTGGGAAAAGGAATCCAATTGTGATAGAGTATGAAAATGAAAGTGATATTTTAGATATATTCTTGGAAGTAAAAATATTTTGTATAGTATTCAACACCATACATACATTATAAGCCCTATCAAATTTATTACATGTAAAGCTTTAACAATATCTGGATAAAAAGCTATAAAAGACGGGTTTTGCTTCTACATCTGACCTTTGGAAGTTTATTCAATTTTATGACCTTTTTCATAGACAATTTTTATTTACAATTTCTAACAACTTCTGTTTAAGTCTTCATCAGGCTAATAGACATTCACTACATTAATACATAGTTAAATGACAAAAAATAATAAACCTTAAGAAATAAACATTAACAAAAAATCACTAAGCTTTTGATAATGTCTCCATATTCATTTGCAAATTTATACAATTTTGAGTAGTTTCTATATATATCTCTGATGTCTATCATTTTTTTCAAATTTTCTTCTTGATCCATAATCTCAATATCCTCCCGTTTCACTTTCTGATCTTCATTAATACAAAGATCAACTATTACACTACTTCTATCATTGTTGTTAACATTCCTCCTAAGCTCATAAATTATTATCTAAACACATATTTCTTTCATTGAATTTTACTCTTTTATCTTTTTCCTTTGTTATAGTACCACCTAATATTTTCTTATGTTTTGTCTCTATTTCTTTATTTTCTTTCCCAAATAATTTACAAAGCTTCCCTGAAACATGTTGATTTTTCGGAAATACTGCATTAACTTTTTTATTCTGATATTTTGTTCTGATTTTCCAGTATTTTTTTATATTATAAATCCTCTTATTTACGTTTTTATTAATAAAACTTAAAGGATAGTTGTTAGTCAGAAGTATTTCTTTAACAATTCCAATATTTATATCTCAATTTCTCATCTGACAATTTAATAACTTTATCCCAAATATTTTTCCTCTCTGAACCAGTTAAATAAAAACCTATTATTTTTCCTAGTTAGTGTTCATTCTTTCTTAATGCAAAACTTGGGAAGATTACTTGACTTGGTTCTAGTTATAATGAGTGAGTTGATACATTTGTGTTTCAAAATATAATTAATTGAAAGTATCCTTGAAATATATACTTCCTCAAAACTAAGTAAATGTTTTGTTTTGTTTTTTTGTTTTTTGCCTTCATTTTTATTTAAAAAAATAAACTTAGGTATTTTAAAAATTATTATAGTAGTGAAGATTTTAAGAGAAATAGTACAAAATACCTGAAAAAATGGAGAAACAGGAGAAGAAAAAAGTAAAGAGAACACAAGAGAGGAAATATGAACTTAAATATGTATTAAATTTGCCAAATTTCTTCTTCTCCAATATCTCTTCACTGTTTTTACTGTGACTTGCCTTTCTTTCCTTAGACCAAATTTGCCTGTTGTTTAATTCTTCTGCCTTGGAATCTTTCCATTTGTTTAATACTTCTTGTCTAAAACTACCTCCTTCTGTCACCTCTTTTATTATTCCTATCAACATCTTGACTTCTCCTTGTTGATTTCTTTTTCCAAAGGTATTTGAATTTTTTTTGTTATATTAATCTATGGTCCACCATTGTGTAGAGGTATACAAAATAATTTTAATCTTTTTTTCCTTGTAGAATCTGTAATATTTTCTAAATTTCTTTGTTATTCCGAATTTCCACATTTCTGTATTTTCTGTAGAAAAAAAGTCAGTGTTACGATTGAAACATTTTAAAATCATATCTTAAATTAGTAGTAACAGTCAATAATTAAAATTAATATAAACTAGTTATTGAGATTGGGTCGAAAGAAAGAGAGAGAGAGAGAGAGAAAGATAGTGAGAGACAGAAACTATTCCATACTTCCGACGTTTCAAATATTTGTAATTTCTTCTTTAGGGCTATACACAACAAGGTCTACAATTAGCCGATATTCTAATTTTCTAGCGATAAGTTAAACACTGAATAATAAATTAAAAAGAACACACAAGACAAAATATACCTGTATAAATTTGCAATACATCAACTCGCTCATAACTCGTCAATCACAAAAATTTCTCGCATTCCATCACACATAACATCCCATTTGCATACATACTCTCACACTCATCGCCAAACCAACTGAGCACCCCTCAAGCTTACAAATAACTGTGCATGATGCGTGCTCTACCGCTCAGTAACTCACAACTAATGAGTCACTGTGGCGTAACATCACAGACTCAAGACAATAACAAGGGGGAAAAAACCTACGACTTTATCCAATGTACAATCAATTTCACAGAATATTAATACTATTAATTATCCTCACTATTACAC
>NNCF01126704.1:953695-1016871 GCA_002313205.1 Laupala kohalensis | reverse complement strand
TCAGTCTTGGCACTGATTTAGTCCAGAGTTCGTGCTCTTTTTATAACTGATGCCAATTACTCCATGACGCGCAAGCGCAATACGATGTTGGTTTAAACATTTACCAACAATCGCACAATACCTCTCAAGATGACAGACTAGGCAGGCCGTAGAGTAGGGTCCTCGCAGAGGTCAGCACGGGCATCTACTAACGGCGTCGATCAGCGGCGACTACCCCAAAAGTTGCCCTATTCGTTTTCTGCGTAATCGGCTCCTCCGAACACAGCGTCAGCATTTACAATGTCCGTTCGAATAACCACTCGAAAATAGTTCGGGCGTGGTTGGGATCGGGGTTAGCTTATTTACTCGTCCCTATGATCAAATGAAGATCAACAATTAATCCTCGAACGCAAATTAAACATTGACGAAACATGAGCTATGAAAAAATCTGAGCAGTAATGAGCTATCTAAGCGACACGATNCTAAGCGACATCTGACGAAACATGTCAGAAACATCGAGAAATAAATGAGCTATCTGAGCGACATGAAATACATGAGTGATCTCCGACGAAACATGTATCAGCTATCTGAGCGACGAAACATGTATCAGTGAGCGCGATCTGAAACACAAGTGAGTGGTCTCCGACGAAACNTCAATTAAATTATGTCTATTTTCTGAAGTCAAATTTTTATTTAAATTTCTCAATGTTTTATTATCTTCAGCATAATTTTGACACAATGTTTCAACTGTACTGTTCGTTTCTGTAGTTGATTTGAATATATTTCCAATGTGTTCTAGGAGGTCTCCCAACCCAGCTCCAAAGACGCGGAATGATCTAATACCGCAACGGACTATATATAACAAGAACTTTGTGAGGAATTTGATGCGTTGTATTGTAAGATTAGCTTCTGTGCAGAGTTGATGAGACCAGTTAAGTGTTTGAGCGAGTCGTTTAATAAATCTTGACGAATTGCTGGTTGATGACCTAAAGATGAAGTGTATGTGGTCTCCGTGGTCTGCGTATGCAAAGCTAGAGGGTCGTTTGGAACTGAGGGTTGCCTTGTATTGTTTATTGCATTCGGCGAAGTCGTTGGATTTGCGGGTGACGAAGGTGTAATAATATTTGCGGGAGTTGCTGTCTGGTTCTGCGTCGTAGTCCGTGGCGTATTTGTCTGTTGCCTGGCAAAATGGAGACGTCTTTTTGATGTACGCGTCTGTCTCTCCGTGGAAGATTCTACTGGCCGAGGAAGCATTTGGGGTGAAGGTGAACACGTCTAGTGTTGGTGGAGTGCGAAGTGGAGGAGTGTTGTCGATTCCAAAGTCCATGGTGGATTTTCCGGGGATGGCAGGAGATATTGTATTAATTCTGTCGCTCGGTTCATTAGAGATTGTAATAGAATGTCTACGTTCCCCTGTATATTGTACACTTTCGTCGCACGTGAATTTGTCATTTCCTGGTGCTATACGTAAAGGGGATGTAAGATTGATGGAAAGGTCGCAGTTAGATATTCGATTATCGTCGACCTGAATGCTCGAGACGAAATGTTTGTTAGTGTTAAGAATAACATCTGAGGATATTTCTTCACCTTTATCAATTGCACTTTCCGTACATAAGCGTTTAGGGGATCCGGAAATATCTTGTCTATTTCGTCGGGTGCCTGTAGAATTTGAGTTATTACTAAGAGATTGTCTTCGTTTGGAAAAGTATTGTCCAAGCACTGGAATTGAATCGTGTATCGGCGAGGCGGGAGGCGAAATGATTTGTTCGTCGCGCTCGTGATCTGAGGGTGTGTGTTCGGATCGGTTGACTGATTTTCCCATATCCATGGTTCCATTGTCCAGATTATTGTTAATAGAATAAGAATTGCTTTTATTTGTTACCTGAATGAGTTCTTCGGTCAGTTCTTCCAGACGTTCAGAGTAGGCGTGGCAGGAATCTTGATTCTCGTGTTGCGGCGTAGTTGCACAATGTAGACAGAGGCAGGTTACACGACCGTGCACGCACAGATCGCAAGGCATACTGCTGTCTTGTGTGTGAAAATCCCTTCTTTATATATGCAAGCTATTGCATTGATATTCCGTATATGGCATGTGTTTCATCATGTATTTGGTGAGAGCGTGATTTTGTATTTGCTGACTTTGTTGGCAGATTGTTATAGAACCTCATGACCTCGCTTGCTAGAATTTCCCTCTCTCTCAAACAATAGAAATACACCTAATTTAACAATAGTATTTTATCAACAATTAAATCTCCCTCTCAAATAATAGAAATACACTGAATTTGACAATAGTATTATCTTATCAACAATTAAATCTCCCTCTATCTCAAACAATAGAAATACACTGAGTTTAACCATGGCATAATTTTATCAACAATTAAATCTGTCTTGGCACTGATTAAGTGCACAGTTCCTGTCCCTTTTTTATAATTTATGCCACTTTATTCATTACGCGCAAGCGCAATACGACGTCGGGGTAAACATCACCAACCGTCGTAAAATACCTCTTAAGATGACCAACCAGGGCAGACCGTAGAGAGTAGTGTCCTTGCAAGGTCGGCCAGGCTCCAATCTCGGGCGATCGCTGACGGTGTCATTAACGTCGACTACCGGAAGTTGCTCCAATCATTCTCTGCGAACTCGGCCCCTCCAAGCACAGCGTAAGCCTAACCTCGTCCATCCGAATGACCACCCTGAAATTCTTCGTCCGTGGCTCGGATCGAGATCAATTTATCAAATTTTCCCGATGTCAAAAAAGATCAACAAACACTCGACTCGAGCGCAGCGTCTTCAAAAATGAAGTGCTAGTATTAAATGTGAACTCGAAATACTTATTTCAGAGTATTAACGCAAACATAGCTGACACCGAAAACTCAAAAAGCAAGATAGTAAGTGTCGAAGCTACAAGCTGGTTAAAAACTATCATATACGAGAGATGTGAGTCTGCGAATCTCAGTCTCCGAATCTGAGCGATGTGAGAGCGAAAAAAACATCTGAGCGATGTGACTAAGCCGTCTGAGTTGACTGATGTGTGTCGAGCGAAAAAAACATCTGAGCGATCTGACTAAGCCGTCTGAGCTGAGCGATCTGAGTTGACTGATGTGAGAGCGTAATTTCATTTTCCATTCCTTAAATGGTCTTACTCCCCTCCTAGACCTCATTTACCTCTTCCAAATTTTGAATTCTACGTGACCGAAAACTTCCAATGCCAAAACGATTGCCCCTTCTTACGCCTGGATTCTGATTGGGCAATTTTAAAGGATTTCGAATAATTTCCAACGATTTTTACTGACATGTTGGTTCTTCTATCCACCCTCGCACATCCTGGGTTATGGCGGTCGGGTTGGGTCGCTTTCCCCACCCTCTCGCTAACTTGCTATTTCTAAAAAGCTATAAATTTCCTTCGACACCAAAGAGCCGACAGTAGGTCATACCAGATGTGAGCGCCCCCTTCGTCATCTCAGCGACAGGCCTTTTAAATTTCTAGCGAGTCGGAAGACTTCCCTTCTCTTTTGAATTTCATACTCCCGAACGAGGATGATTTATCTAATTACGGAATTATTCAAATCTCACAATATATATACGTATAATAAAGGGTATGTCCCCTTGGTCAGTCCTCATGAGAAGTATATGTAATGCCACCCATTTCGTCAAGTGAAAAGGAGGGAGGTGTTGGATGTTGGTCGACCTAAAGCCGACTACGGATACAGGGAGGCACGTCACCCTAAGGGTGCACTTCACAGAACACACTCTCACACTCGTACAATCACACACGTTAACACACACTCTCGCACTCGCATTATAATTGATTAAACCTAACGCTATTGTTTATTTAATTTAATTACATTGCGTATAAGTTTCTTAAATCAGACAGATTTGCGTATAAGTTACTTAAATCAGACAGATTTGCGTTTAAGTTACTTAAAGAAATCAGACAGAGAAACTCACCACAAGAGATCCTGGTTTTACATTATGTAATATTTACGAGGTTAGTAGCCGAAATAAATGGAAAAAGTATACATACATGGAACAGAGTTAAATGGAAACAAGAACTAACGAATTGATAGATTGCTGGCAAATACGTCGGGATGTAACGGAGCACGGTTGAGACATACTGCTTTATCAAGGATGCGAGCTCTTACAAAAATAAAAAAGTGGTTTAAACAAAGTCCAGCCGTGTTGGAATTATTTACAGGGCATTGCAATTTGAAAGTATTTATATGATATTAAGATTAACGATGAGCGAAAGTATCTGATTATTAAGAGGATACATGCATTCCTCTTAAGGGCTCTCATCTTGGGAGTTCGTGGATTGCCACCACGGAGTCCTGAGCTGAATCAAGTATTCCTTCCACTTATGCTTGATTCGCTTTTTATACTTTCGTACCGGCCTTCCTTGTCCGACTTACTATCTTCGACCACGAGACTATTAGGTTTCGAGGGCTAGGGCGAGTCTTTCTTGGTACTCTCTATTTTTACCCTTGAACCCCAAGGTAAAGCGTAATGCGACCCGTGCCGAGGTCTGAATGGTGCAGGGGGTTATCTGCACCGCGAACGGAGCCTCAGGGTATACCTGGCGACCTCCTAGTGTAATAAGTCTTGCCTGGGCATGCGGGGCTCTGCCCAGGTGGACCTATTTTCCCTAGCTTATCGTGTGAACAGTGTGGATAATGTTTTTTTTTCTATAAATGGAGAAGTTATGTGTTGTGGAGAAACGGAGGTAATAGCAAATTCAGTTGAGCATTAGGCTCCCACTCCAACAAATGCCCCGAAATGGATGATGACTTTTCATCAGCTTGGGGAGAGGTTTTACGAGCTTTTTTATTTTCTGACGACAAAGTATAATGACCATGGAGAAATTAGGACACTGGTGACCTTAATTAGGAGTATTTATACCATTTTAGATCAAAGCAGACCTCAAGCAATCTGCAGTCTGAGACATGCGATAAGCATACCCGGATCACGTTCTACCGGCTAAGTCGTCCTCCGCAGGTGAAAAAGTGCTGGTCATCAACAAAGAAGCGCATTGATCCGCCATGTGTCAACAGGTGGAAGGAGGTGACAAGAGAAACCAATATACAGGAGGAAAACGAGAAAGAAAAAACTGAATAGGGCATCGAAAACTGTTAATCTCACGACTACACATGTCCCAACGGTGCCAGGGTGCTGCTTTGGAATAAAGGACTCTTCACGAATTCAAGTGTCCAATAATAGACTCGACCCGATAACTTGGTAGTCAAGGCATAAGGTTTTTCATATGCAGAGATCCTACCATCTCCAAAGAACGATCCCAGCCTTAATGAATGAGGGGCAAGCGTTACCAAGGTACGCAGAAATGCCTCTAAGCATAATGATCGAGCTTGATCGTAAAGCAAGACAAAACACGGAGGAACTATGCAAAGTGGTTGCAAACAAGCTGGAGCAGACCGCAGTGGTAGAGTGCAAATCGCTCAAGATGACCCTGGAGCTAAGGGACGAATTGACTCAAAAGTGACATTGTTCGCGAGAAGATGAAAACGATAACGTCTTGTGTTTCTACTTACGGGGAACAAACCACCCAGTGACCTTTCGTCCCATTTGCCTATTGGACTCGGCGGGAAAGATACTCGAACGTATCGTTTGTAATAGACTTGAACACGGTCTTTCAGATAACCAGTTTGGTTTCAGAAAAGCCAAATCCACCACTGATGCAATAGATATGTTGGCGATACCGTCCGCCACGCAATCGCGGGTAGGCGCTGGCAACGTGATGCTAAATAATACCGCGTCAAATCACCTTGGAAATGCATTTAATTCGGCGAAATGGAACTGCATTCTGAACTCGCTACGTTTGTTGTCGTTACGAGTACATCAGAAGGATTATCGCCAACATTTTTGCCGAAAGGACTCAACGGTAAGACATGAACAGAACTCCAACTGTGGAACTCTGACTTATGTGGCTGTGGGTGTCGAGAGACGAGGAGGCTGCGTTCGGCGCCCTCCACCACTAGCCAGTTTAAACTCGGCACCAACACAGTTCTTTGTGATTGTGTTCTATGGCTCCAGTATACGCTCGTGCTACCAGTCAATGTGGTCAACGATTGTGCTTCGTTTAAGGGATTATATGAATATACAGTTTATGTTGGCACGGAAATGAAATGCTTACCTATTGTGTAGTCTATAACTGCAAGAATTATATAGATAAGAAATCTGGTTTATCTGCTCATAAGTAAGTATAATAAAGATTACTCATTTTCATTGTTAGTATGAAATAATTGAAGTGTATTACCACACTATTTATTAATAGCAGCGCTAAAATTCAAGATAATATAAATTTTAGTAATGCTTTTAACTTGACATATCATTATTTAATTTTATGTCTAAATGTTAACTTACAATTTAAATATTTATTGCTTTTCTCGTTGACTATAGAACATTTTTACATTAGACTCTTCCTTTTAGTAATTATTTAAACTATTGGTCACTTAATTCTTAATACCCTTTATGACTTAAATGACATATCAATGAAGTAGATTGGATAGTGATTTATCGTTAGAATCGTGAATAAGTAATAATTATATTCGCATTAATAGAAATTTGTTATATAAATTAAATTTTATAGGTTTCCCATAGATCCTACAGTTCGTCAACGATGGGTTATAGCTACAAGTTATAGCTAATAGAAGTTCGTCAACGATGGGTTATAGCTACAAAAAGGATTCAATCCTTCGAGCACTTTTTCTCGTGCAGAAGAAAAGACTTCAATAATTGTCAAAGCATGGCATGCGCCAAAAGCTCAAATTTATTTTGATTCAAAATATGTAATGTAAACATAGAAGACTTGTGCCAGTTATATGTCAAAACAGGTTGGAAAGGGTGGTGGGAGTGTCAGGTTTAAGGCAAACACGTGTGCCGGTTTAAGGCAAAAAGGGGGTGAGGAAATGTTGGTGGGGCTGGTGAGGGTCTCTGGTTACATGCACATGTGTGCCGGTTCGTACACAAGGAGACAGCATGTGCCGGTTAGAGCACATAAGGGGGTGGGAGTTCCATACTCACCTGTGTGGTTTCTAGTACGAGTATTGCGTAATTTTGGTCACTCCAGGATGTAATTTTGCATCACATGATGCAATCCAGGATGACGCAAACGAGTATTGAGCAATCTTGCACCACATAATGATGGAATCTTGCACCAGAGGATGACGCAATCTTGCATCATAGAACAGAATCGTGTATTGCGCAATCTTGCACTACAAGATGCAATCCAAGATGACGCAATCTTACGTCGTTGGATGCAGTCCACGATGCAACCCGTTCATGCATCCGATGCAACCAACACGATCCGCATGCGAGGTCAGTCAGCGATGTGCTGAACTCTTTTTCCCGAGAGCAATGGTTTGTGATGGATGGATGTGGTGACGTGTGTCAGGGGTGGGGGAAGGGTATCAGAATAAGAAGAGTAGAGTGCATCTCAACGTTGCAGGTTCAAGGATACCAACACAACATATGCCATTTGCTTGCAGACATATATTCTTATCTATCAATAATTTTTTAAAATGATGTTTTATTATGTTTTTTTGGGAGTATTCTAGCCAGGTGGTGAGTAAAGGTAAAAAGAAAAGAGACTGGAAAACAAAAAACTATTTTTAATACAAGAATAATATATACAATAAATTAATATTTCTATATTAAAAACATGAATATAGAAACATACAAAAATGATAATCCTATCGAGTCTGTTGCATGACATTTGCATTCACAATGAAGACGGATGACGGACTGAAAAACAAAGAGATCGCGCCGTTGTTTTAGTGTTCTCCATCGTAGGTGGGTGGTAGATTTTCAGTAGGAGATGACAAGGACCAGAGCGCGCGTCGCTGGATGATGACCCGTTCTTGCATGAGGCTCCGTTGTGTGTCACACTCAAGATGATGACGCAATGTCTCGAACAATGCTAAGAGATATAAATGTGCATCGATTGCCAAGTCATACATTGCCGAATCAGCATCTTGAATATGGTAAATGACGTGGATGATATTGCGTGCGAGGGTTGTGATAGCATATTCCATCATGACGATAGCTGCTTACGGCAGCTCACTCTTATCTGACGGAATGCGATAGTGACCTCACGATAGACTCGTTACCTTATCCACCCAAAATCTTTTGTCGGAACAAGTGAGAGAACGTTTCTGCTGCTCGATCGAATAAAGCGTATGCGATTTCGAGAGAATGCAATGTTGCATATCCATGCGCGGCTTGTCATGGAATAAACAGTTTAAATAGTAGTCTAAACGATACTGTCGAACAACCGAGTTCTGAATACATTTTCCTCTGCACGAGGTACTTTGAGAGGGCATTTGAATGGCGTACATTCTCGGTTGAAGACTCGCAAATGCTACCAAAATATCGCTTCAACATTCTTCCTTACACAAACCCAATATTTTCTTCTTGCATTGAAGTGTACCAAATCGATTCGACGTCTCCAATGTGGATGTGTCATAGTAGGAAGGATAGATATTCATCACGTCATGCACATTTCGCGACGTCGACGGAATATAGCTATCCGTGGCTATATACAACAGTTTCATGTCAGGTATGCGCAGTTGGAGAAACGTATAGAAGAAATCGAACATGTATTATTTGGAGAGCTACGTACGTGTGTTTTGAGGAGCTCGATCGTCATAAGATCACCTTCGATCGGTCGACTATAGACAAACGCCGGATCTGCAATGAGTTTCCACGCACCACACCGTCCCTCCCACGTGTTGACGAGATAGATACGTCGATGTCGCACATTTTCATTTCTCGATGTTGTCAACTTTTTCTGTAGATGCTATTCACCATCGATTTAAAGAAATTTGTTGCGAAATATGATGTGTCATTCTTGCGCAGTTCAGTGTTCAGATTGAGATATGTAAGAAGCCACTGTGTTTGACGAAAGGTGAGAAAGCTATGGATGCGAACGAACTTGTAACCCATTTTCATCGCCTGTAGCAAATTTCGAACATGAATGATGTAGCGACGATTGGGAAGAAGTGTGGCCACTAGTTTCTTTCGACATCTCTGTGGCGGTTTCCGCATTGCAGGACGTAGCGGTAAGTCGCTGAGGGTATCATGGAGATATTCCGGGATGTCGAGATCGACCTCCAACACAGCCGCGTTGTTCGTCCTTCTCAACCATCTGCACTACACGGAAGTCTGGAATGTTCTGGATCCATTGAAATTCACCGATGGGTAAGGGTTGCAACATGGCTTGACTGCACAGATTATTACATACATTATATTGAAGATAACAGTCGGGCTCCGATGGATGGTAGTGTCCCTCAGGAAGGGGTTGTCGGCTTGTATGTGACGTGTGCTGACCTGCAGCAATCCACCCCTTATTCCCTTCTCAAAAAAGATACATTTCATTGTCAGTGAGCAGTTCCAACTGCACCCCGTCATTTTTAACATGACATCCGACGCGAGGGACGGTGTGGTGAGATAATGCGTAGGATTAAGTGCGTACACACGCATACACAAGTTTCGAAACGATTCGAAAATGTCAGCGAAAAGAAGCACATCGTTTTTTTTAATAGAAGTCAATATAGTTCGATAAATTTCGTATGCCAAACACCTGCCACACACGTTGTGCGTGCGTATAATCGTCATTAGATGTGCGAACCCGAAAAGCGACTAAAAAACGCTTCTTTAGGCGGCAACGTGTTTTCTTCGAGTTTTGATTCCGAGTTGACATAGTAGTAAGGAAAAACACCTCTACATGCTAATGCACAGTGGACGTCATCGGGAAAATTCCCCCGAACACTTGTCAAATCTGTAGAAAGGAGACTTCGATCCAAAGCATCGAGGGAGCTGGACATAAATTTATGTTTCGAAAACGAAGTTCTACTTTCCCAACACGTAAGCCAATGGAGATGTTTTTTGCGTCAGGATCTTGTCCTATTGCGCGAAGTATGAAATGTGAATCAGTATAGGAATATGAAGTGGAATTTGATTGTTTATATTACATGCGTAGTTCTCGACACCGCGATATTTCCTGTCATATGGTTGTGATCACGCATGCGATTTGTTTGCGATAAAATCTTCCCGCGAATACAACACGACGTCGCGCTACAGAAACGGTTGTCATCTTCAGGTCGCATGACAAGCGTAACGGGGTGGTCGATTCAGTTTGCATAGTCCCGAGCAACACTATTCAATGCATTTAACATGGTTCGCCGCATCGTATCCGCGGAAAGAAGTATAGCGGTTGCGCGACGCGTCGAAGGAACAGACCATATTTAATCCTGCTGCAAAAGGAGTGTGGCGTTGATAAGTATCAGAATAGGTTTCATCGATCGGAGGTTGACAAGAGTATAGGTTCTCTGAACGCTTCGAAATCGACATGGATGACTAACGGGGTGCGCTGTTGTCGTTCATAGTTTCTAAACATCAGTGCGTCTTCTTTCTCTGGTAAAATCACTCGCGTCGGTAAATCTTTGACATAATATGCTTGATGTGTTTAAAAATTTATCTGCTTGGTTGAAATATTGAAAACATTGATCACATACAAATTTTCTACCTCTGTGTTTCGTCAATTGTCTCTCGAGCTCTAAAGTAATCTAAATGTTTTATGGAACAGTAGTGTGTTTTGTACAATAAGAAATTCACGTGATGTTTTTTTACTTGTGCATAATGTAGTGCATTCACAACCCACTCTTTCTGCGTCGACGACCACGTCAACCCATACACATGACACGAGTAGTCTGGACTTTGACTTTCGAATCTAGAAATATCACATACTTTCATCGGGAATGTATTATGCTTCTGTAGTATTTATAAGCCGGTGAAACATGTCGCGATTGTGCGTCGTACGATATGCATTTATGATGCGAGAACGAGTACGATGACACAACATTGCGGAAATCGACCAAATGATACACTTATCACGATTCTGTACATTCATGATTCCTTTATCTCAGTAATAAAAGTTGATGGCAACTTCACGTAGGTAGTTCCCTTATGATGACCATCAACATGATGAAAATCAATATGAGAAACTACAATCTTGTTCGAAGCTTTCCCGCTATCCCTTTCTTAGAATTCATTGAATCGCTTATTAATGGGGTCTATAATATGAACACGGTATTGCTGATCACGGTCGTGTTGTGAAAAGACACGCACCGGTGAGGAAAGGTAAATTTTTGAAAGTTGCACGCGTACATCCTCCGGTGCTGCTGGTTTTTCTATCAAACTCGCATTCCAAACATGCTGTAATTTTATAAAAAGGATTCTGGAAACTGTTCAGTGTTGAAAGAAAGTGTGTTTGACATTGTTCTAAAAATGTTAAATGCTGTTTATATATTATTGGTATATTCATTTATATATCTAGTAATATAATGTTAAAACATGAAAATACTAGTACTTCATTTATTTTACTAAAAATATTTTTGACAAAAGCCAATAGCTTACACTGAATTTTTCCTGGGAGTAATTGTTGACAAACAAAAAACTGAAATAAATTTTTAACCCTATAATAGTGCAGGAAAACTAGTGAAATAAATTTTTAACCCAATAATAGTGCAACTTAAACCCCAAAATTTGTGTATAACCCCAATAATGATACAGATTGGTGTCATTTCCGGTTTAGATAAGAAAAATAAAAACGGATATGGAACTTTCTGTTTAGATAAGCTATTTTTGTTTTTTTAATTTCAGCGTCATCTCAACCGAAAGTGCACTTCCGATTTAGATAAGAAAAAAATTGGTTTTTATTTCAATACTAATTTTTTTCAGAACTGTTTAAATCATGCATACAATTATTGAGGTTAAAACCGATCGCCTACACAACAAACTTTCTATATGACATTGTAGGTCAATGAAAAACAAGATTGAGGAATTAAACGAGCTACTTCTGAAATGGTTTGCAGACCTTGCTGAAGACATAACATACACAATTTTAAAGGCAAAGTTCGTCAACACAAAGTTTGGGGAAAAAGGTACATTATCGCAGAGTCGACAAGTTTTTCTTTCCATAGTATTTTTAGTGTGCGTGAATAAATATGCACGTTTTTAGTTTTTCTTTTCTTTTTTGGAAACCAAACAAAAATATTCACTCTTTTTACGATTTTTGTTTTATATGTGGAGTGAATTTAAACTACACAAGAAGCAGTGGTTAAATTTATCGCATTGAACCCTACAATACAGTTGGTAAAGGTCTAAACTGATTATCATTCCAGACATGAAAAATGAAATCAATATGTAACCCATTTTTCTTTGACGTTTTTAAAAATTATTTCTTTCAATAAATGTATTATATTATTTTTAACCAAATTTTATTGTTAACCTGATTATTTTTATATTCTGGGAGAGAAAAGGACAGGATCCTGATGAGGTGGTAAAACAAAAAAAATTTCGTTGTTTCACCCCGTAAAAAGACCATTAGGACTCAATCTTTGCTTAATAAGGGTGAAGAAATACGTCTTCGTCTTCTTTTGGTATTGACTTTTCCATTCCCATTGACATGTCGATGTGTTTGTTCTTTGTCTTCTTCCCGCATATGCTATATCGCGATTCTCTCGGTTCGGTGAAAGTCTCTTACGTTTGCGTGGAGGTTGTGTCACCGTGGTTGACAAACTATTGTCTCCTTTTTTCTGCTTCTTTCACTTCATCGCTTGTCTTTATGATATTGTCATTTGTGAATATCGAGTATTGCCTTGATGATGCTTCCACTATCGCGATCCCGACATCACTGATGATAGATGACATGCTAGCGCTTAGTTATACTTTGTCACAATACCTGTCATTGGGTTATAGATAGAGGCACGAGCGTAAAGCAGTAGACAATAGGCAGATGTTTTCGCACGGATATTTGTATCTTTCAAAATCAATATTTATATCCACTGTCGATCCAAAGGTGGATTGCTCAATCTATGTGCAATCAAACACGATGAACGGATACATCACGCAATAACCATTTGGAGTCACAGCAGAGAGGGGTTCTCTATCGTATCACCCCCTCTGAAATTATTTCAACACGCCATACGTTTCCGGTGGAAGTAGTTCAGTGCCTCCCCTCGTCGGCCAATCCAAACCTAGTCATTGTGTGGAATACGCGAATCGTTTAAGTATAACGTTGCTGTGAATATACTGGCGTTGTCAGATTCGGAAGCATTTTTCTTTAAATTATCACGTTTGTCTGTTTGCAGAGCAAAGTTGACATAGCGCGGTATCTCCTTCACAGATGTCGACTTCACCGACCACGTAATCTTTGTTGTTTGGTTAATGTTCGGCAGTTTATGGAGTTCCCATTGATTGAATTGAATCGGTTTCTCTTTTTCACTTTTGATGAAATCAGATAGAGCATGCTTGCTGACTAAGAATTTTTGGTTTAATTTTAATTTTTTAAAAGGTTATTTTATTTTAAATGTTATATGTATAATGACACTATTTAAATACAGATCAATTAAAAAAGCCATACGTACGTGTGGCATTCGCCATGTGACGCGAGCGATTTGAATGATACTCGGTGTTGGTGCTTCTGCTTCAGTCGAGTATATGCAATCGTTATCGGTTCTAAAGCGCACCCACCCAAGTTCTTGAGAGACGCCATAAGTGATTTTCGTGTGATACTCGCCGAATCCCATCATCAGTTTCAAAGGAATCCAAGACGCGAATTGTCCATCGGAATTAATCAGTTTAAAGAGTTCAGCCCCTCTGGCATCTTAATCGCTTCATCTTGCATAATTATACTGTCTACGTTCTTCAGTTGATAGCCAAATCACGTTCTTCTTGGTGGTGGCAATACCTGGAAGTCGTATACAATCGACCTGTGTTACCCATTAATTTCATAACGAATTTCAGAAAAAAGAAATTCCCACTAATTTTCGTCGAGTTGCGAAGGTGTCCTCATCGCAGGTGTTACACCTATTTTCAAAGCTCTTCCCTTGATGACGATCACACTTTCCGGCGGGAGTGTGATGGCATCCGTGTTATTCAAGACGATACGTATTTCAACGTTGTAATTGTAGCTCGTGGTGTAGGGTGTATAACTATGTATTTCCTTACCCAGATGTGCGTCTCTTTTCACATGGGATGCGCGTCTTCGATGTGAAAGCATGCATCAGAGATGCTTACCTTCACGTTGACCATGCTTCTGTGTCTTTTCATCTTGAGGATGAAACCCAACGCGCGCAAGATGCGCCTGCTCTTCCGAGTCAACATTGTGGGGGTGCAAGGCACAGTGTGCTGTCGACGGGGAAGCGGTTTCATTTTATACATGGCTCAGGTCTTAGGAGAAGACAACACGAGAAGGTTGTTCTTTCTCGGAAGTGTATGAGCTTGTCATCGCTGTCCTTTAAGCCAATGGTAATGCCAATATATTGCGTGGTCACACGATATCTCAGCACATGGCGCAGTGTCTCTTCAGCAATAGCACCAGGAGGGTTGTCCATATGAAATTCGTGCAGGGTGTGTCTTTCGATTATTGATGAATCCGCTCTCGATATTATTACAATTGACAAAGATATTGAAACAGTCTCTTAAGTTTTCCGCATCGTCTAAGGTGTGATAGGTGTTTGAGAGGGTAGGTGCAACAAGAGAGTGGAACCCGAGGAGTGAACTAATGGATTTTGCAATGTTGAAATGGAGACGAAACGATGTTTTCACAGTACACTTATGCGTTGGTGTATCTGCTTGAAGATCGAAAAAATGTTTTTTACTCGCAAAATATTCCGGAATCTGTTTACGGAGAAATGTGGTGAGGTTGTGTGTCATCGTCGATCGTATAGGTGCCAATAGGAAGGACGATGAGATATACTTGCTTCTTTCATCGACCTCGTAATTGAAACGATTGCTATCTTCAAACACGTTTATAACAGTGTTCTTTGTCTGCAAAGTTAAAAGAGCGAGTTCGTAGGATCCGTCTTAAAAGATTGGCGGCGTGTAGCGCACAGCCAACATGGGAGCAGTGCCATGGATGGTGAGCGTTCGACTCATTACTTTGATCTGCGATACAATTCCCTTTCCTAATCGTAATATAGGAATTCTAGACGGCACTTGGAGTAGACCACAATTTTCAGTATTGAAATCTTTTACTTGATTTCTGTAGTAGATGTTGTAGATACGACTGGGGTGGAGGAGGCAAGCCGAAGGAGTTAAAATAGCAGACATGCGATGCGTGTATGGTGTATGCTACAAAATGCGTTCCAGGTCCTGAACTATCATCCAGATTAATAACACCTCCTTCAAGTCTTTTCTTCTTACGGGATAACGTATTTTGCATAAAGACCTCTGAAATAGGGGATCAACAATGTGCATGACGCATCATTTCCTCATGTGTCATACTTCGTTGTGGAATCCCCTTTAAAAGAGGTTTTTTGATTGCTTTCTTCCACGTCTCTTCCGGCATAAACTCTTACCCGTTCGACGCTTGCATCTTGACAGAAAAACACCCTTGCCTTCCATCGCTTTGTTATAACGTATCATCTCTTCGAGATTGCGTTTCAATGCCTTCGCAGAATTCACTGCATTGGCAATGTCGGAAGTCCCTCCGGCGAGAAACCCCATCGCACCCAAGGCGCCAATAAGATGAAGAAGGGGGAGGAATCTGCCAACACGCTTGGCGATGGGAAGCTGTCTCCTCTTCTTACGTTTTTATGCAACTGATGGTGTTGTTGTGCATGGGTTCACTGACACAGACGATAGGCGTAGCTTCACTTTTATAGCCATTCGAGTTTATCGTATTGTCGCTACCAATCCTCGTGTGACAATGTATTCAATTTCCAGAAAGAACTTATAGACTTGTTATTTTTATCGCGTATTCCTTATGTTTTTTTGATGAAATTTATAACCATAGAGTATATAACGTACCACAGATATCTTTTTACCATAGTAAGCAGAGCCACGTCTCGATGAGGATTCCTTGCCTCTACGGTCACCATCATCACATCTTTAGGTGTATAGCTTAGAACACGCCAAACTCCCGCGTAAGTCGCGCGATATGCGCTCCAACCGGCAATAAGAGACCATATATCTTCGTGTTGTGCAGGAAAACGAATCGATGAATTCGTGAAGCTGATTATAAATATATGTTTGTTTTGTGTGAGGAGTAACTCCATTCTATTAATTTTTGGTTCAACATCGTTTTTAAAATTATTTATCATGATCTCAACACGCTTAATTAACGCTTGTTCTGTCTCCTTGACTTGTTGTTTTAATCCTTCTTGTACGGTTTGGATGTGACGATTTAACTCTTGTACGATCACCTCGGAAGCATCGGAAACAGATAAACATGCATCGACATAACCTTTCCTGTCGCACCATTCCTTTCCCCTTCCGGTTCAGCGAGCCCTGTGATGTGTTTGTGTACAAAGTAATAATGCCCTCTACGCATTACACTATCAGGTTACGACCAAAGACATCCATGATGTATTCTTCGTGTGTAGTCCTGAATGTGACTCATGTTTCATGTCGCTTGTGTGTCTATTTATTGACATCCATCTCGTCATCTCGTGCAGTTTCCTAGCAACGTGTGGGCGATGGAGATTGTGGAACAACCTTCACCGCTTCCAGTCCACGTCACTCAACTCTTGGGTGTGGAGCATACCGATCAGAAAGTAGAAAAACGGACCTCTGCTGTGTGACAGTGTTCGTGCGCTTCTTGTCGGTCCCTCCATTTGCGGAAAAACAAACGTTCTCATTTCTCTCTTGACGAAACCGAATGATCTCAAGTTTCAAAAAATTTATCTCTACACCATCATACGCGATCAACGGTCGTATCATTTTCTAAACGTGTCACAGACGGACTCTGGGGATTTGATGTGTGTGCACAACACGAAAAGGTGATCCCGGCCGCAGAAACCATTCGCAGTAGCGTTTTTGTGTACGACGATATCGCGGCAAAGAAATAAGATTGCATCAAAGCATACTTTGCGGCTGGGTGTCAGAGAGAAAGCGATGTCCTGTACCTTTGCTATACCTTAACGAAAATCCCAAAACAACTCATACGCGATAATGCAAACATCATCATTGCTTTTCGATAAGACAACAACAATCTCGAGTACATTTACTTTTCACGATTTTAAGCAGATGTGTTCAAATGTTTGGAAAACACACCCCTTCGCCTTGTTCTTGCTCTTGAGGGTATTGGCGTGATACGTTCTACATACAAGCTCTCGCCCATGTATAATGTATTCCCTGTGCTAGCAAGAAAACGAGTTGGTCTACTGCTGTTTTTTTGCTTCCCATAACATTGCAATGCCACCGACACCACCTTTGGGGTTTGAATACCGTGTGGTCCACAAAGCGCCTCTGATGATGATGACACGTGGATGTCACTGCGCCAAATATTTTGTTATCGTAGAAGCATCTTCCTCAAGGATGAGTAGCATGAACAATGGTTTCGACAGTTTATCTATCCTGATACATCAACAATCGTGGATGTGGACACCGCCTTTCGATGTCCTCCGAAACGTACCCTCATGGATGTGGATCATTCTACAATGAGTATATACTAATCTATTCATAGAGCGAAAATTGGGAAGATGGACCGCAAGAGTCAGGAATGGTCAACTTCGTGCGAGAGGTAGCCATTTTTCTTTACATGTGGATGGAGGACCATCACTCTAAAAGTCTACTTTTGGAGATCAAAAACGTTGCAATAAATAAAATGGTATTCAAAAACCCTACTTGAATCATGGGAAAACAATGAATGACAACGCCGCCTCTCCGCAAGGAGGTTCGAACATCAATGTGGACACTGTTTTCGATTCCTCAAGAATCGACATGCACTTGTAGATGAATTTTTTGTTTTGTATAAAACCTTGCATGTCAACAAAGGCATACTTGTAGAACAAACAGGAAAAAACAAACATTACTTTGGAGTAAAAAACAAAAATTAACAACCTATAAAATATCAAGATGTCAACACATTGCTGGGGAAGTCTCTAATCATGTTTTTTGTACGTCTTACAGCTTTGCTGCAGCATGCAGAACGTCTACACAGCATGGTACTCGATGCTGTGGATTATATAGAACAAAGTCGACCGCGCTAGAAGATGTCGTTATAAACAGGAAAGAATAGAGGTTTCCTTCATGAGTCGCGAACTTCCGCTCTGTGGTAATGTGGTTCCACGTGCAGGAAGTTTGATTAGTCGCAAACTTCCGCTTTGTGGTGATGTGATTTCTCGTGCAGGAAGTCTCATTACTAGAAACTTTCGCTCCGTCCTCACCACTTGTGGTGCAACACAGGGACCCTTCGTTCTCGAGCAGTTTCAGCCTGCTGTTCGTGGACATCCATGCATCAAACATCTTCGTCACGTTTACAGTCATTAACGGTATTCCACATATCGAGCGCGATTGTCCGAGGTGTCAACAGGAGCGTGCTTGGGAAGAACAAGGTGTAATACCAACACTTGTAAAATAAACCTTGGTCGTATACATCTCTCCGCCAAGCAAACTATGACATTGTCTTCTATTTACTTTGCATTGTTTTTTCATCGTGCATGCTGCTGCGCCTACACCACAGTCCATTGCTGCAACAGAGTCTACGCTGTCATCCATTGCTGTAACAGAGTCTACGCTGTCATCCGTTGATGCAACAGAGTCTACGCTGTCATCCGTTGATGCAACAGAGCCTATTTTGTCATCCGTTGATTGTCCACAGTTCGTCGCAGCAACAGAGTACACCGCCATTCACGCTGCGCCCACATGTGTGACAATAACAACGCCAACACGGTCCGTTGATGCACGTGAGTCTACAACTGCTATCATGCTGTCTGTATACTGCATCCCCTATGTGATAATCAGTTTACAATGTAGATGTTTTGAAAAACACGTAACGTATGAGGAAGCGCGTCAAGAGTTGCAAATTAAGAGTATATTGGAACATCTGAGACGTACCGTTCAAAAAACGCAAAATAAAACAATACAAGTTTCGTCCACGAGAATAGAACCACCTGACATTTGCTCGGGTTCAGCGTCAATCCGTTGTTCAAGGACCACGCTCGTAAATTATCCACCGCTTGCTGCAATTGGTCGACCTGTTGAGGGTGGATTCGCTTTTCCTGAAAACTATACGCGATGTCATCAGTGTATATGAACTCGAGGACCGCTGGTACGCTTGGGATACCGTGAGTATAGAGTGAGAAGAGTGTGGGGGCAAGTACCGCCCCATGAGGCACTTCACCTCTAATGTCAGTGATGAGTGACAGTGAAGATGATGATGATGCTGTAATAGATGCAGCTTTGCAATGTATATCAAGCAGCAGTAATGAGGGAGAAAACGAAGAGGATCCTCTTGCTTTTAGTGGAAGCATGCGGAAGAGGACCATTGAGACTGCATCCTCGTGTGGAATTTTATGTTGAAAGGGTTGTTCGTCGTCATTCAAAAGAAGAATTTAAATGCCATTTTAAGTAAGGATTGCATGTATGTTGAATTTGAATGTTTCAGTTAAGCTCACGATCGTCATATTACTGCTGTGGGAAAAAGTCTTGCTACAAGAGTTTAATCATTAATAAAACGTTAACCCATTGCGCCATAGAAAAATGAGTTACACCAAAATTTTCCGTAACTCATTCTGCATGTATCAGTGTGACTTTAATTTTTTTACTGCATCCTATGTAAATTTTATTTCAGGTCTAAAGAAAAAGGGGCGGTTTTTCCACTCTTTCTTTCGGAGCGCTGATTTCGAAATTCATTGCCTAAAATCCACTCGTACTATCACAAGTAAATTTTAATATCATCTAAAGATAGTTATTGTGTAAAGACTTACCGAGTTTGAAACTGATATGGTGTAAAATAAAAAATTTCTTATCAAATTAGCACGTTTTCTCCGTTCTGGGAGGTCGTAAAATTTCTAACAATAATATCGTTAATATTTTTTTCCACGACAGTAGTTACCGTTTTTCTAACCTGTTATATTTTTCAGGATGCTTCCTGAAACTTTTGATTTTATATTATCATTGATGGGGCCTATCATAAATCCTGTACGGGTATCTGCAGGGAGAACGATTGTAATGTAATAGTCTTCATGTAATTCATGATTTTAGATTTTCCCGTCAAAATACCACCTCGCTCCCAACGCACATTCTGACGTCCTTATAGTTGGCACCCCGACTTTCTCAAATGAAATCGGAAACATGCCTATAATTACGAGCTAATTTTGAGCTAGCATTAAAAATTTTGATCTCTACCGGAAACCTTTCAAAATTATTTTTTTTAAACGGGGCGTGACCGGTTGGAAGTCCCTTAAAAGTGGGTTTTATTGGACGAAAGACATTTAGGTGAAATTAAAATTTGGAGTAATAGGATAATTCAAATAACATTTGGTGGCAAATAATGAACATTTAGGGGTTGGGGTCGACATATATCCTGTCATGCGCTGATGAATTCAACCTGCACACTTGATTACGTAAGTTCCGTACGTAATGTTTGCACATGAATTGTTCACGAACGACGTTTATAGATATAGCGTTGCCTGCTGTATCTATGTTCAGCATCCTCACTTTCACAAATGAAATGTGTAAGGTGTTTATAATTATAAACGAGCAAATTTTGAGCTCCACCGGAAACCTCTTGAAACGAATTTTGAAAACTGGGGGTGTAACTATACATGTAATTAGTGCCCCCATTTTCTCAAATGAAGTTGAAAGTATGCTTGTAATTAGAACGTAATTGGGATATGGTAATGAGATAATATTTAAAAATTTGAGAGCTCCATCTGAAATCTTTCTTAATGATTATTTAAACAGTGGGTATGTCCAGCTATATATATATACTTAGCACCCCCAGTGAAAGCATTGTATATTGGTGTTGACAACAACTGTGTGTGTGTGTTAGTTATTAGAGACAGTTAAATTTATTTATAGTTATTTCTATATGGTATTTATAGTAATTTATTTGTAGTCATCTGATCATTAGGAGCCTCTACCCATTCCAATTTAAATAGGCAACAGTAATTTTTTTTTAATGGGGCTTTAGGGCTCGTCAACATCGAGGTCATTAGAGCCCATAGTAAATTATTCAAAACATAATTTCCCTCCTACTTTTCTATCTAATAGTTGGTCCACATAATTGGAAGACAGTAGAATCTCTTCATTATCTACATGACTGACGAAAGCATAAGCAACAACTGTTTCCTCAAATATAAGAGTGACTTTTATCTGTTTTATTTTCTGTTTTTTAATTATCTTTAAAACTTACAATAAATATAAATAATTCAATTTCAATTGATTTGTACATATTTATCTTTCAATATTTATTTACAAAATTATAATACTTTGGAAAATAATATTTTATCTTTTACTTAATGAAATATTAGGTTCACTAATCACACTATGCAACCTTGCAACATTAAAAATGAGCCAGAATTTTTATCATTAAAGCAGTTTCCAGTATATGTGGTTGTGCTTTCATTTTCGGCTCTTCTGGCGATTGCAATGGTAGACGGTTAGAGAGATCTAGGACCTAGGATCTAAGATATCAGCGCTGCGCTTTTCAATTTGAAATGACCATGAATTGTCTTCTTTAACTGCGGTAATTTGTATGTAAATAAACATTATGATTACAGTTAATTAATGAATTAATAAAAAGTAATTAATACTATTAAGAACAAAATTCAGCTATACCACAAGTGATTACCACATTTATTAATATCCTGATTTAATACAACCCGTGTGTTTCATGAAAATCCATCATCGATACTGCGTCAGCGCATGTGGTCAAGTTTCATGGATTCATACTCTAATACATATTTAGAAAATATTATACAAATACAATTTATTATAAAAAACTAAATTAAAATTGATGGGTCAATTAACAATCGATGATGAAAAAATAACAATGCCATTAACAATTTCTTAATTGTTATGATTATTTACAAAATAAGTGTTATACTTAACAATTCATAATGTATCTTTTGTTTTGACATTTAAAGACTGATGATGGGTGCAATTTTAACTTTTTCTTTTCATGTATCAAGCATGCTGGAAAACTGCATATTTCTATCTTAAACATTCTCAGACTTAGAAACACTCATTTTTTGGCTATGTTCTATGAAAACCCAAATTCTTTCTAAGACAACCTATACTCAGACAATTAAAGATAAAGTTCTCCTGAGAACTCATGTCCAAGTCTCACATTTCCATGGTTAAACATTTGTAAGCTATGAAACATTACTCAAACTACAAAGTTTACAAATTTTTGTAACCAAAACTCCCCCTTAAAATCATTTTGTTTCATCATCATTAAACTTAAACTGTATACTCCTCTGACTCTCACAAACCAGTGGTTCAAATTTCATAAAGATATCATGACATGTAACACTTTTCCTTACACTGTTTCACACTTGTCACGTTAAGATATAAAATTATGACCAAATGAATCAAGATGTTGACCCAGGACTTCAGAAATCATTGTTTCTCAATGTGTTTCATACCAGGTTAAATAGAAATAAGCAAAAAATACTAAATTTTATCCACTCTTAATCAAATTTTAACTGAAGTTTAATATAGATGCCATTGACATGTTAATTAGAACTTAAATAAGCCAACAACAATACACTAACAGAAAAAGCATTAGATAATATGTGGAGGACACGCTTAACAAAGGCAAGTTTGGAAACATGAAGCAATGAACGTAAATTATTAAACATAACATATTTAACTTCCCATTTCTTCTCCACCAATTTAGCTCAGTAAAGAAATATAAAATTACACCATTAAAATAAAAAGTAAATTTGAAACAAAGGAACGGAACATTTATTATGCACATACAATGTTACAATCCATGAAAAAACTAATGTTCATTAGCACAAAATGAAGGAAATACCTTTCTTGAATAAAGTATAGTCAATACAAAAACTACAAATCTGAATTAAGAAAAATACAATTCCAAATGAACAATTTACTAAAATAAGGCAATGTCTGCACTCTTTCAGTCACACAATTACATAAAATTAAAACCATTCATTTATGGCCTACACACAATAGAAGTGTAACAAAGAACATTATCTAATTTAAGGAATATAACTGTTTGATAGATTTTCTCAAATAACTTAACACATTACAAAATATTCAAAAGATTCCTAAAAAACTATTTTAAATAAAGCCAATTTAGTTACCATTCATGAAGTAACAAATAATGCTGTCTTCATACAACTGGCGTACTACATTTATGTACATGAAGTGAGATTTTTCTCCTAGTGCTTTTATTACTATGTACTATAACATTTGGAACAGTTCGATAAACAAATGTTAGTGTGTGGCCATCTGATCAGCAAGACAGAACTAGTCATCAGTGTGTATCAATCCTTCTGAATGAAGCAAATCACTTTCATGTAATCATAAACGAATGTCACGTGTGACATTCATCAAGAACCTACTGATTCTTTTACCTGCCATTTTTCCTTCTTTGGATTGTAATATGCAGGAAAAGTCCATTAATGTATTTTAATTAATGAGTGTTGTACTCAAATGACTGATTAAAAACTTACTCTATAGTAGTGTCCACCTTTTTAATCTCTTTTCACGTAAAACAGAAGGTTTGGAATTACGTTAGTTTTACGCAGTATCTTTGATTTACTTTCAATGTCATCGATTTCATACCTTTCATTATCAATTCATTTAATGATAGTTTTGTAGTGTCCGATGTCCATTTCATTGAAATAAGACTGACAGGGGTTAAATGGAACATACTGCATAATTCCATATAAATAATATTTATTATTTGTGAACTTAAAGGAATGTTCGTTGGGCATTTTGTGCAGTGTGATTTGTTTGGCCACTGATTGAGAGTTCATCACATCTAATATCATAAACAGACATTTCAATGGTTTCACTGTAATGCATTGGCAACGTTTAATTTTATTGTAGACACCATTCTACTACTTACGAACATGAATGTGTTGGGATATAATTTTCAATATTATATAATAATTTTCTAACAATAATGAAATTGTAATACCTTGCTCACTAGCTTGTGTTATTTTTTCTCTTTTACAAGTTGCACATGGTGTTTTTGTAGATCGGAGAAAGCTTCTTCCTCCAAACTTTTGCCTATGTCAACAGAAGTAAGGCATTTCTAGTACAAACAGTTGGTAAAAGTATGACATTATTTTTCAAACAACTACTTTACAATTTGTTACACTTGGTATTGATTGAAATAAACATTGCAGGGCAGTTCTTCTGTCGAAGTACTGGGAGTATCTCATAATATAATTGTTTGTATGCGTTCGAAGTGATTCCAGTACGGAAAACATCTTGAATCATTTGGTTTAATGGAAAACTGAATTTGGAATTAACATGTCTACTGCACATACCAAAATGATATGGAATACTGTATAAAAGGTGCAGGTTGGCAAGCATGTATTTCTTGCCATCATTTGATACAACTGCCTCTAAGTCACTGATGTTTCCATTTTTTAGCAGTGGTAATTTATTGAGTTTTATTTGTTCAGAAAATTTATTTGAAACAAATTTTCCGTGAATGTATTTGGCCTTTCTTTGATTTTTTTGGAGTGGGTTCACATTTGTTTCTCAAATATTCATGCTCCCCAGATTCATCACCAGGTCACTATCAAATTTTCTATTACAACGATGGCACATTCGTTTTTGTCCATAGCATTCATTCTCTCCAGGAATTTCCTATGAACAAGGTTCAAAAACATGCACAAAGACTCCACAGAATTTACACGTGTGTGCAGAAGCCTTGTCTCCCCGACTGCACGCAAGACATTTATTGTCAGTGGTCGGCAAAAAGAATTCATCTCATTAATACATTTTTATATTTATCTTTGTAATCAAATTTTTAGAATACCTTAAATTGAATCATTTATTTCTGATAATAATTCAAGAGCCAAAACCGTGTATAAGGCATACAACATGTGAACCCCACACAGGCACGCACAGGATACAGTAGAAGGAACACAGGCACTAATAAAACAGTGTAGCCAACTTGCTAGATTACTTTCAATTATACATCACAACACCCTCACTTAATCTAGCAAGAATTACATTAAGTTGACTAGAATATAAATTTTCACCTCATTTATACACTCAATCCTACACCCTTAACACACAGATTGTGTTTAGGACCATTTAAACCTTTTGTAAGCTTATCTGCAATCATAAAATCGCCAGATAAGTATTTTACAGTGATTAAATTTTGTTTGATCCATTGTCTAATTTGATGGTACTTAATATCTACATGTTTACTACAGTTATGACCTTGATTGTGGCACAATTTGTTAGCACTTTGACTATCATTATAAATGACCAAAGGTAAAGGACATCTGTACAATTCTGATAGAAGACCCTGGAGATAAATACCTTCTTGCTACACACACTGCAAATGTTAAACTATCAGAAAGACTTTTAGTGTGCTATTTCCTTGAACACCAACTTACAGCAGCGCCACATAATTTAAAAATATAACCAGTATATGATGTCCTGTCTATTACACAATTAGCAAAGTCAGCATCAGCAAAACCTTGTAGCAAACATTTTCCTTTGCAATAACATAGTCCCAAATCCAAGGAACTCTTTAAATACCTTATTACTCTCTTTGCAGCAACTAAATGCTGGTCATCATTACATGTGTTAAATTGACTGAAGTAGATTACAGCATGACAAATATCGGGGCGGGTACACACTGATACATACATTAATCCTCCTATCACTTTCAGGTTATTACAGGCAGGTCAATTTGTTTATCATTACTTGTAACATAACTAGGCTTACCATTTTCAACAGGAACTACACTTGAGCTTACAATAGACTCGATGAATTCAACATTCCTAGCAACAATGATATTTTTAGGATCATTTGGTGACAACAGGCGGTAATCTTTTGTATCTGTACAATAACCTACAAAAATCTGTGATTTGGATTGTTTGTCTAGTTTACAACTATTTTCTTTAGGAATGTGAACTTGTACTTTGGAACCAAAAATACGCTGGTGAGAAATGTCAATTTTTTCACCTCGCCAAGCTCCTTCAGGAACATACCACACACAGCAGCAGTTGGAGACAGGTTTTTCAAATAAATAGCAGTATTCATTGCTTCTGCCTGAAACCTTTCATCTAAATTAGATTCAAAAAGCATACATCGTACTTTCTCCAGTAAGGTACGATTGGTGCGTTCTGCAACCCCATTCTGCTGAGGTGTGTAAGGTACAGTTATTTGATGGCATATACCCTTAGCTTTGAGATAATTTTCAAGTGCATTACTGGTAGATTCATCACCATTATCAGTTCTAAGGCATTTAAATTTCCTGTTTGATTTTCAACTAGAGCTTTAAATTCTAAAAACCTTTGAAAAACTTCACTTTTAGCTTTAATCATGTAACCAAAAACTTTTCTAGTAAAGTCATCAACAATTATAAGACAATATCTGGCACCTCCCCATGATGGGACATCCATTGGGCCACACACATCGGAGTGAACTAACTCTAATTTAGACTCTGCTCTTACCCTTGTTACGAAAAGATTTTACAGTTTGTTTACCTTCAAGACATGTGACACATACATTTTTATTGTCATTGCCAAAATTAATCTCGCTACCTATTCATCTTGTACCTGACTCATGCCCTTACGAGAAAGATGGCCGAGACGTTTGTGCCACAATTCATGATCAGATAAAGGCATGCTATCTGCACACATCGCCCTCATTGACCCTTGAAATATAGGTTTATCAATTACATATAGGCCCTCACTTTTGGTACCAGTTACTTCAATATTACCAGTAACTTTAAAGTCAGATTTATTGTACACTGTACAATTCTTTTCATCAAAACCAACTACTAGACCCTTGTCAGTAAATTTGGACCAATTTCACCTTATGGTCCAACGCCGTAGAAAAATAACCTTATTCTTCGTATATCCTTCCGCGAGTGCTGCTACCTCCACCATCGCCTCCATCTTCACACGTACAACATATTTTCTTAAAACTTAATCGTCGAGTCTAACAAATTTAACATCATTGTTCATGGCTAACCTAACATCATTGTTCATTATAATTGTTCATGGCTCGCTGTCGCGAGCCATATTATAACTAACATACCCCTAACATACTAACATAAACGGTGGCGGAGAGAAGAAAATAGTACGGAACAATATTTCTTTATAACTACCGTAAATATGAAGAGCGAGGAATACGACTTATATTTTCGGAACCGTAATAATATTTGTAGTATTATGACATTAATCATTTTTTCGAACCCTCCTTGGACCAAAAGGTGAAATTTGGCCGTAAATTTACTAACAGAAAGTAGGTTGTGTGATAAATCATGGACATACATCACATCTTTCACCATAACAGATTCTATACACTCATTCACAGTAACATCAAGAATCACACCAACACCTAGCGATGAAATCTTCATATCATTGGCCACGGAGATCTGGGTGCTGCGATGATCACTCAAATTGATAAAGTTGTCCTCCCATGTCATATGGTTCGTTGCTCCGTTGTTGATTATCCACTCAGACTCAGGCATCTTCAATAGTAGAGCAAAAGACAATAATGTCTTTGAATTAGGCTTATGCCTATAGGTTTTGACAGTACCGGTAGGTTGCTTCTCAAAACAGGATTTTAGTAGGTCTATATTCACTATTCCTGTTCATTTTTGGATAATTTGGCTGTTTATGTGAAGGGTCACCACAATTATAACAATAAATCTTCTTTGGCTTACTCTTTTTACCGTTCATAACAGGATCTTTCTTCGCACTGGCTAACAAAACAGAAGTACTTGATGATTCACCAGCCCTCACTCGACGACCTTCGTTTCCACTCAGATTGATTTAATCTCTTCCAATTTAATTTTGTTTCTAGACTGCTGATAGATAGAAGAAATTAATGCCTCATAGTCCTCTGATACACCATTCATCATAATGATGGCAATCCACTTGTCTTCAACTGGCTCACCCATGTCTGCTAACTTTTGTGCTGTTTCCAAAATATCAGTCAGATAATCTTCCATTGAAGAAAAATTGTCTTACTTTGTGTTGAACAGCCTGCGTGTCATTTCAAAGACAGTAGCCATGCTATGGCCCTCATATGCAGTTTTGAGGTTATCCCAGGTTTCTTTAGATGTTTTGGCATTTTGTATGTGGATAAAGCAGTTAGGCTTTACAAATAGGCAAATCTTAGCTAATGCACTCTGATCACGCACAATATCAGTTGGTGTAGAGCCAGAAATAGTTCCATCAATATAACTAAACAGTCCCTCAAGCATGAGGCACATTTTCATGGAGAATTCCATAATTTTGTTGACCTTCCAATTTTTCAATGTTAGGCACGGTAGTAGAAACATTCACACACGTAGTGGTAATTGTATCAGTGGTTGAAGTACTGGAAGTTGTCGTAGTCATGTTGCGATAATAGGCTCCAACACGAGGTTAAAAACTATCACAGTTTCTACTTCGTAAAACGAAATACATCACTCGTACTGTACTAATTTCGACGCTCTGGGCCCATAACCTGTTGGGCAGTGGAATAATGACTCACAGAAATCAGTATAAACGTGGATTTATTCCGAAACGTTCCGAAACAATAAAACTACCATAATGGAACGGCATACAACATGTGAACCACACACAGGCACGCACAGGATACGGTAGAAGGAACAC
Organism: Laupala kohalensis; assembly: GCA_002313205.1. NCBI lineage: Eukaryota > Metazoa > Arthropoda > Insecta > Orthoptera > Trigonidiidae > Laupala > Laupala kohalensis. Next base: position 988,312 of record NNCF01126704.1, on the reverse strand, counting down.
ATACACTAACGTACACTAACAAAGCAGAGTAGCCAACTTGCTAGATTACTTTCAATTATACATCACAACAGATATTACGACTACAGGTAGTCGTGATTGGAAGGGTTAATCCACAGACTAAAAACCAGACGCCCCTCTCCTGCCCCTCTCCCATACTAACGGTGCGTTAACAGCTTTCAGCGCTCCTAACATTCTGCTATGCTAACTACCAAGTTCAAAAACCGGCCACAGGGCGCGTGGCAGTTCCCGATTCCCCTCCCCCTTCCCCCAAAAGGTACTGTACTCACCACTCCCTCGACCTCATGCTTCATAATTTCACAATAATTTAGCTGAAAATACTTTCCCCACAAAAATTAACATTTGTGAATAGTTAACAAGATGTATAACTATAATATTTTACTACACATATGAAATAGAAAATGAAAACAGGACAATTGACAGGAAATGTACACATAGAAAATACATACTTGCTCTTAATTCTATTTATTCATAATAAGATTACAGGACATTCTCATATGAATGGAAATATACAATCCAGTATACAAAAATGGGGTATACTTGCAATAAGGTACTCATTTATTTATATCCACCAACTATTCATATCATTAATAAATAAATGAGACTGTTAAAACAAGTCACATGAGAAAAGCTGTCATAGAAAGGCTATATAGAAAGCTGTCAATGGAATGTTGGTTTTGCTTTACGCCACAGTGGTGTATAAATACCTCTGCTCATTGCATGAGAGAATTACATGCCACAAATCTAATGAAGGTCAAGTAGAAATAATTGATAAAGAAATGAAGACAATCCACCAGTACCATGTCATCAAAAGCGATAGATATATCATAGGATGAACTAGTTACAATAATCATGAAGAAACCATACAGTTTTGATTTATACAAGTTGAATATCATTCTGTTTAACAAATGAGAAAGGTGTTAATCAATTCAATAGCACACTACATTTCCCATTTACAAATACAATATAAAAAAAAAGTTTGAAATTTTCCATTCTACAAACTGAATATCAATCCATCAAGGAAATGGGAGAGGTCTGTCAACCTGAGAATATCTGTGAGAAGACTGACTTCACAATAAGAAATTCACAAAATTTGTACCAATGCCAATGTTAATTTTAAAGAAAAGTTTACTGTAAAACCTTTTATATATCTATAGGATAACGTGACTAGATTTATCAGTCTCATGGTAAAAAAAACATTACCTCGTTACAAACACCACAATATACTATAACTTTCATAAACTATCAAAGTGAAAGTAACATTAAATAACATTAAGTTTCAGAAAACCAAAAAAGTCACAATACACCAAGTAGTAAATAAACAAAGTGGAAATAAAGTTTTTTAAAATGCAAATTCACATTAAAACATAAAAAAAGATGGCTAAATGAAAAATGTAACTCTTCTACACACTACATCTTGTACTTGAACATGTTCGAACACTTCACTACCAAGACACCAACACAAGAGTACAAACCATGTTAACAATAAAATACATATCGAGTGATGTAGGTTACTCTCTCCTCTTACAATTTTCTACATACCACAGGAGACAATGCATCTGATTTAACAGAGAAATCTCAAAGGTGCAAGATGCCCTTCCTGACATACCTCCCTGAGGCAAACGATACATTATTATTATTATCATCATCATCATTACAGACCTTTATGGCTTGCCAACATCTAGGTCATTAGCACCCTTGAGTGATACATGAATGACACTAGAGCAAATCATGAAAATTATTGTGGAATGAGAGGTATCTTGCCTTCATAATCTTGGATCAGACAGGATTTGAACCAGTTTCACCAGAGGTGGAAGACTAGTATGCCATACCACCTTTAACCACAATACTAATTATTCATAGTAAATGCCATCCATGATGTGATAGGCCCACTGATTTGTACTCTTATGTTCCTTTAAACACAGACTACATATGTCTGCATGTATACACAAAACATGATACAGTAGAACTTCGATTAACCATGGTGCTCACTCTCCCATCGAAAAAAATAATTTCTACCAGAGTAAATTATTTAATTATGCTTCACGTTGTCATAAAAAGTTTGAACTGCTTTTTTAACAATAAATGTATCATATATAAATCCAACCACTTCCTACTATTTCCACAGTTGTACATATGTTCCTCGAAACTTGGAGACAGAGACCCTCAGGTACCACTAACATTAATGAATTTGAGAAATAAAATTAATGAATTCGAGAAATATTAGAAATGAAAGAAGAAAACTTCGTGTACAAAATTCATTAAATAGTGTTTCAATTAACTGTGGTTTTCATGTATCCATGGGACCCCTCTCCTCCTGCAGATAATCGAAGTTCTACTGTATATGAAGACGTGTAGGGACACACTCCGAAGCAAAGTATCACTAATTACCCATTGAAAGGAATGACCATTTACTCCAGTTAGCACAACACAAAGAGAAAAATATATATACAAATACAAAATATACTAAATACACACACATATATTAAAATTAAAAGAGAACCTTATAGAAAAAATGACAATGAAATTATTAAAGGAATGGAAGAGAATTAATTGTACAAATACCTGTGTCTACAACAATCTAGATGCATAGACCATACATGCATTAAGAAGGAACTTACTGGTAAATTTGAAGATTGAGTAGAGAAATTAATGCATACAGATTTAAATGGCCAAAATTCATAATCATATACCTTAACTGGGAAATGAAATACAAATTTTGCCCTGAATTTATTTGTATTTCATTTCCCGGTTAGCCAACTTGCACCACCATGGTAAACAAATACGGCAAATTGCCTGTACAATTAAATCCTTAATACTACCTATATGATTAATATGAGTCCCCGTGCTCAAACATTCACTCTCACTTGCACTCATTTCATTCAACCAACCTAATTCAATCCTTTGAAGTAGTGATTCCTTGATAGTTTGCAAAACCCGAGGCATGTGTGGATTTTCATTTAACATGTCATCCACGATGTTTGCACCCTGAGACACAGACTGTACTAACTCCTCACTAGAATAAGTAAGTCTGCGTTCATCAGCAGTGTATTCTCTGAATAACATGCTACCATGAAAATGGACATCAGGATCCTCGGTAAGGAGAAGTCTTTTGCAAATATCACAAGAAACTCTACTCAAAACTCTCCTGGCAACATATCCAGCAACATACAAGACACTTGCATTAGCCAAAGAAAAATCGACAGAACTGTTCCCCACAGTTGACAATTGATTAGACTTAGGCTCAGCATCATGTTCGTCGTTGGAAGTGGTGTCATTCACTGATACACTGTCCTGTTGTACAATATGAGCACCACAAATGAATTCCTTCAGATTGCAAAGAAGATGTGCATCATCTGAATCACAGTTTGCTCCACGAGTAATGTCGCAAAATGCTAGTCCATTCATGATGCAAATCTTCAATGCAGAAATGAACTGACTCATAGTGGGTTGATAATTACAACCGCAGTGTGATCGAATTAGGCCAAACAAGTTCTCCAATGCATCCTGATTGATAGCACGGGGACTCAGAACCCTAACATTATACATTTTTACTGACTGGAGTAAATGCCCCATTCCATTCATGGTGGTAATTAGCCCACTTTGAAACGGAAGTGTTCTCACACGTCTTCTTCCTCCTTTGGAGTAAAATACCCACCCCGCAATCTCTGCCATTGCCTCCTTCCACAAGGCAAAATGTCCCGAAGCATCACCAAAGCCATGTCTAAAACTTGAGGCATCTGCAACACACAATGTTATTATTAACTTAACACCAATATTAATCGGTTTTTACTAAAACCAATATCCATTACATAATCTAATGAAATAAATAATGAAAGATGACATTTTATGGACAAACAGTATATCTTTTGTGAAAAGAACTCGCAACGTTTTAACTTCATTTTAAGTCATTAAACAACATTAGTTCTAAGACAGTAAGCTTATACATACCAGCACACTCTCGTAGTTTGTGTGATCCGCAAACCCGTGAGGCCCAGAGATTTTAACCATTGTCGTCGTCTACAAGAGAATGTAACAAATATATTTATAAATAAATAAATAAGCAACAATAATCGCAGCAAAGCGACTGAGCTAAGTACGTCTGCCCATGTGGGTAGTGGCGCTAAGACAACAAGAATTACTTACCTTTCTGGTGGGGTAGGGAAGGCGTGGAACGTTATTTCCGGGTTGCCGCTTGCATTAAAGCACCCCGGTACGGAACACACAAAAATTCGTGGCATTACACTATATAAAATCCACTAAATGTGCGAATGTTGACTACGGCACAGTACAGCCTGAGCACCACACGCAGAATGTAATGTGACGAACAAAGAACACTCGCAGCCAATAGGAGAAGGGTGAACACGATCTTGCAGCCATCTATTGAGCGCTGGACAAACTGGGTGACTGGTAGCGCAGTCTGGCAAGTCTACTATGCTAACTACTTGAAGCTTCAAACCTCATACATTTAGCGGGTATCTAGTTTCCTGGCCCTGGTTCCGTGCGCACTACAAGTTCAAAAACCGACCACAGGGCGCGTGGCAGTTCCCAATTCCCCTCCCCCTGCCAACCAGGTACTGTAACCCCCTCTCCATCGACCTCATTGAACCCTCGGCTCCCGTTGCAGATGAGGAGCATTTGAAGGTGTGGGTGATAAGATTAGATAGAGAAATGGACAAACATGCTTCGTCCGAGAGAAGCGCTTCTGCGGAGGAAAAAAGATTGAATATTAAATAATAAAGTTCTTTAAAGAGCAAAGCCAGGACTTGCATCCTGCCGGGTGTCCGTAGTACAGACTATAAACCAGACCCCTCTCCCATACTAACGGTACGTTAACAGCTTTCAGCGCTCATAACATTGTTACATGCGCTCTAGTCCGAGCCTAGTTCTAAAAGCGGCCACCAGGGCGCGTGGCAGTTCCCGATTCCCTTCCCCTCCCTTTCAGATACTCTACCCCCCTCTCCATAGACCTCATGCTTCATAATTTCACAATAATTTAGCTGAAAATACTTTCCCTACAAAAATTAACATTTGTGAATAGTTAACAGGATGTATAACTGAAATATTTTACTACACATATGAAATAGAAAATGAAAACAGGACAATTGACAGGAAATGTACACAAAGAAAATACATACTTGCTCTTAATTCTATTTATTCATAATAAAGATTCAGGACATTCTCATATGAATGGAAATATACAATCCAGTATACAAAAATGGAGTATACTTGCAATAAGGTACTCATTTATTTATATCCATCAACTATTCAGATCAATAATAAATAAATGAGACTGTTAAAACAAGTCACACGAGAAAAGCTGTCATAGAAAGGCTATATAGAAAGCAGTCAATGGAATGTTGGTTTTGCTTTAAGCCACAGTGGTGTATAAATACCTCTGCTCATTGCATGAGAGAATTACATGCCACAAATCTTATGAAGGTCAAGTAGAAATAATTGATAAAGAAATGAAGACAATCCACCAGTATCATATCTCCAAAAGCGATAGATATATCATAGGATTAACTAGTTACAATAATCTATGAAGAAACCATACGATTTTCATTTATACAAGTTGAATATCATTCTGTTTAACAAATGAGAAAGGCAATAATCAAATGAGAGCAGAATACATTCAGTAGGTGTCTTGAAAAGGTAACAATAAAATGAAAAATAAATGAAAACAATCAGCCAGTACCATCTAACAATACTCTACCAACAAACAGTCCCAGCGGAGGCGCAGGTGATAGTGTTGTCGCTCAACATCAAGTCATCCCGGGTTCGATTCCCAAAGGGGCCAGAATATTTGTAGTATATTCAATTCAATAGCACGCTACATTTCCCATTTACAAATACAACAATATAAAAAAACAGTCTGAAATTTTCCATTCTACAAATTTAATATCAGTCCATCAAGGAAATGGGAGAGGTCTGTTAACCTGAGAATATCTGTGAGAAGACTGACTTCACAATAACAAATTCATAAAATTTGTACCAATGCCAATGTTAATTTTAGAGAAAGGTTTACCGTAAAACCTTTTATATATCCATAGGATAATGTGACTAGATTTATCAGTCTCATGGTAAAAAATATTACCTAGTTACAAACACCACAATATGCTATAACTTTCATAAACTATCAAAGTGAAAGTAACATTAAAAAACATTAAGTTTCAGAAAACCAAAAGAAGTCACAATACACCAAGTAAATAAAGAAAGTGGAAATAAATTTTTTTAAAATGCAAGTTCACATTAAAACAAAAAAAGATGGCTAAATGAAAATAGTAACTCTTCTACACACTACATCTTGTACTTGAACATGTTCGAACACTTCACTACCAAGACACCAACACAAGAGTACAAACCATGTTAACAATAAAATACATATCGAGTGATGTAGGTTACTCTCTCCACTTACAATTTTCTACATACCACAGGAGACAACAATGCATCTGATTTAACAGGGAAATCTCAAAGGTGCAAGATGCCCTTCCCGACATACCTCCCTGAGGCAAACGATACATTATTATTATCATCATTATAGACCTTTATGGCTTGCCAACATCTAGGTCATTAGCACCCTTGAGTAATACATGAATGACTCGAGCGCAAATGATGAAAATTATTGTGGAATGAGAGGTATCTTGCCTTCATAATCTTGGATCAGACAGGATTTCAACCAGTTTCACCAGAGGTATGCGACTAGTATGCCATACCAACTTTAACCACAATACTAATTATTCATAGTACATGCCATCCATGTGACAGGCCCACTGATTTGTACTCTTATGTTCCTTTAAACACAGACTACATATGTCTGCATGTATATACAAAACATGATACAGTAGAACTTCGATTAACCATGGTGCTCACATAGTCATACAAAGTTTGTACTGCTTTTTTGACAATAAATGCATCATCACATATAAATCCAACTACTTCCTACTAGTTCCATAGTTGTACGTAGGTTCCTCGAAACTTAGAGACAGAGACCCTCAGGTACCAATAACAGCACACGCAGAATGTAACGAACAAAGGCGAACACTAGCAGCCAATAGGAGAGGGTGAATACGATCATGCCACCATCTATTGAGTGCAACAGTAAATATATAACTGGTGGCGGTCTCTGGTCGACGTTCTATGCACACTACTACAAGCTTCAAACTTCAGACCTTTCCGCCCTATCCTGTTTCCTGCCCTGGCCTCATCAGGTTTCAGTAATCTGTGGTCAGACCGAAGCAGTGTCGAGGTGGCCACGTGCTTTAGTTAAATCTTATCGATGTTACATTGAAGAGCTTTACCAAATTTGTTGAGTGTGAAGTATTACTTAAAATTCTGAAATGGCGGCGGCTTACAATTTCAAGAAAATAGCCTCTGTACCTACGTCGAAAGTAAGTGTTGATTTAATTTAATGGAATTTGTGGCCGAATGAATTATTATCTCTTTGGCCCTCTGTGGATTCGGATAACTACATCGAAAACACTTTTTACCTTGTGTATTGCTGTGATGCTGACTGTTTCAGTCATTAATTTTTCTGTGTACATACGAATATAATAAAAGTAATACTTTTGAGGTTAATTCGGTGCCAACACTGGGTTTCAACAAATCCAACTGAGATTTTCATTTATTGACTACATCTGTACTATACGAACATAATTGTATTTGAATTAGTTTATAGAATTTAATTTGCATGTAATATGTTCAGAACACCGTATGAGACTTGGGATGTATATGATGCGTATTATGTTGAACAGCCTAGTTACCCATTTAATGTTGTTGATTACCCTACTCCTATACTACTGTTAGTCTTATATTTTTTTACTGTTTTGTTGGCAAATATAATTCGATCTTGTATTGCTTTGCTGTTTTTTTTGACACTTGCATAATGCATCTGTTGGTTAGCGATGTCTTATTACAAATGATAATTACATTTTTGAGCTTACAGATGTGGTTGTGGTAGAAATGTTGGGTTAATTTGTTCATATTATGTTAATGTTTAAAATTTTGTAAAAGCAGTTCATAGAAGCTCCTGAAGATGTTGACTGCTAGTACCAACAAAACATCGAATTTTTACAAAATGATGACGTGGCTTAATACCCCAAAATGATTGATAAATATTGATCAAGTTTACCATGAAAGTCTGCATCACTAAGAGGTTCCTTAGACTTGCTGCACATCAAATAGTGTGAACTTGGAATTATATGGATAATGATATTTCATCAATTTTTTTTTTGAGAATGCCTTCTCTTCTATCCTCTAGAGACAGAAGGGTTTTACTATTTTTATTTAAACTCTTCAATTGTGATAATGTCTGAAAACTGTGTACATTGTACAATCCATTGAGTTTGTGTCCCTGGGATATTTACTCAGTATATATAATAATAAAATTAATCATAGTTTCAATAACCGATGTGTTGTGTTCAGATTAAGAAATGTGGTAAATGTTCACTTAGAGTGGTTCAAATTAGGTAATTGTATTTTATATTTGATTCTAAATTCTAGGTAATTTGTATAATTCATAGTTTTAATTATGTCCCAAACTAGTGATTTCTGCATTCCTCTTTTGATATCTGTTGTCATGATACTTTACTGTTACACATCTTATTTTACAGGATTTTTTGGATATAATTTTATCCAAAACTCAAAGGAAAACTCCAACTGTTGTCCATAAGCATTACAAGATTACACGTATTCGTCAGTTTTATATGCGCAAAGTAAAGTTTACTGGTCAGAATTTCAATGAAAGGTTGTCACGAATAATTCAAGAATTTCCAAAGCTAGATGTAAGTATTAATTAGGAATCTATCATTCATTTATTTTCAGTACATTTGGATTAAGAACAGTGTCGCATTTATCCCTCTGTTCTTTTGATTGTGTGATTAACTTGTAATAATAATTTTTTATAGGATATACACCCCTTTTACGCTGATCTGATGAATGTACTTTATGATAGGGATCATTACAAGCTTGCTCTAGGACAGTTAAACACTGCTCGTCATCTTATTGATAAGTAAGTTCCTCTTCAATTTGATTCTATGTATTTGGCCTTAGATGTTTCTTGATAGCAGGAATATAGTTGTTTCAATTTCAGTTTTAATTGTGTGTGTCATTCTAGACAAGATCCAAGCTAGATAAAACTCCACCTTTATTAACAGTTAATAGTATATTGAGTTACAAAGGAATGGCAAAAGGATTTCATAATTTTTTTGGATTTCTTGGATGTGTTGGTGTACGAGGAAAAGTGTGCTTGTTTAGTTGGTGCTTTCGAATGAATTAAGTTGTTTGTCATGGAGATATTGGTAAAACACAATGTTGTATATATGTGAAAATACATATAGACTCCTTTACTAAGTGAATTTCTATTTCTGAATTAAATCTTTGATATCTTATAAAAATGTCTTCTCTGTGTAGATAGAGCATTTATTTTTATCGTGCACAGGTATTTTTCGACTTTCATTGTCAATTTTATGCTTTTTTGTGGTAGTGTCACCAAAGATTACACAAAACTACTAAAATTTGGGGACTCATTGTATCGCTGCAAGCAACTGAAGAAGGCAGCTCTTGGGAGGTAAGATTTATGTCAAATTTTCTCGTGTATTCGTTGAGCTCTTATCTTAGTTAATACGAAAGGAAGAATTGATTAATTTTTCCTTCAATTATGTTTGATGTAACCAGCTTATTTTTCTGGCCTTGCGGAGGTCATAAGTGAATTATATTTACTGTATAGAAAAATATTTTAATAAATAGATAAATGGTGGTTACACATCAAATTTGATTGAAGTAAAAATTAATGATTTTTTTCTTTTGTTTTAAATTACAAGAGTTCCCCAAACACACATACACAAATTAAAATGAAAGTGAAAGCTGGAACAGTTTCTTCAAGTATGAGTGACTTTTATGCATTTTATTTGCTATTTTTTCATTATCTTAAAAACTTTTTAATTTATAGAAAACAGTAGGGTAGCTTTATTTTCAGGATTTCCTTAGCATATTTATATTACACTCGCACATATATCTTAGGTTGGGTTGAAAAAAATCACCCATAATCCTCAATATTTGCAATTTGGGACTAGAAAATGTCTCTGCACTCTAAAATTTTTAAATTATAACTAGGGAATCCGTGTTGCTCAAATACTCCATTTTTGGCTATTTTTTCACTTACCGGCTTTTATCTATGGTTCTATCATTCAACTATCACTCCTCTTTGGATGTACAGTCTGTTTGATTACATTTGTGTAGTTGAGTTTCATGGGAGTTAGTTTCTAGTGTTAAACATGGTTACCAATTGCGATTTGTGACAAAGAAGGATTTGGTGTTCAATGTAGACAAACATTTGTAAACAGAATTGCGGAGTGCTGTATACTCCATAAGGTATGTGTTGCCTAGTGACAGCTGTTTAAAGTAACTTTTGATTTTGCACAATTGTGTGTTAACTATGCTCATACTTCTTCATCCCTTGCTACACAAAAAAGTGATTTACACGCCTATTATTCAAACAGCTCGCCAACTTTTGAGAGACCCTTTCTTATGGTTTGTTATACTTCTCATTGTTAAGGCATAATTCAAACAAATTTTTAGTGTATTGATTTAGATGTAATTTTAAAGGTTGTGGAAACAATTAATTTGAATTGTAATGGATTTGTTTATTTGATTATTATGATTTGAACGTTTCTTTCAGGATGGCTACAATATTGAAGCGGCAGTGTAGTAACTTGCAGTATTTGGAGGAAGTTCGTCAACATTTAGCTCGATTGCCCACAATTGACCCATACACGAGAACCCTTATTATTTGTGGTTTTCCAAATGTGGGGAAGTCATCCTTCATTAACAAGGTATGTGGTAAACTGATGGTCACTGTAATCCACTTAACAGAGCAATAAAAGATGCGTATATGCCCAAGAAATTTGCGTATATTTGACCAGTGGAGTGTAAAATTTTCTGTTTATCATGGCTATTTGTTTTGCTGATCTATCATATTGCAAAAGTATGTCTGACTTTTATTTATTTTGGAAAAGGTCCAATTAGAAAATGAAATTTCCTGGATTTTTATTTTATTTTTTGAAACAATCATAAATTTCCTAGAACTGCCAACAGTACAAGAGTCCCACACTGTACTACCAAACTGTATGACACCCGAGTACTGAGACCAGTATAATTGGCTATTTCGGTATAGTCATGTTAAAATAAGGATTTGACAAATTAAATTGAAATGCTGTACATACAAAAAATTAATGTTGTATATTTTTAACTCTCTTAATATTTTTATTAAGGAATAAAATTTACAATGTTGCACTCTGAAGAATGCCATAATCACATTACAATTGCGGCTACAACACGCGTGACTATAATGCACCGCTGGCTGATTATTCAAAACATGGTTATATTTATCACTTGGTGGAGGTTGCATAAATAGTTTAAAACGTTTTAATTCAATTGCAATGGTATCATGACATTCTTCTGAGTGCAAAAGTACACATTTTATTCCCAAACAATATTTCTGGTCGTTTTTAGCAATGTTTTTGAAAAAATCATAACTAGTTATAGTTTTCAAGTAGAAACTTGAAATTAATAACTGTTGTCTCGTACACAACAGTGATCATTTGCTGAATAAGAATAATTTTTGTTTTATATTAAATAATAAAGTTGAAGTATCTGCAAAACCCGTAAAAATATCACGCTTTTTGAAACATTTTGTGTTAAAAGAATTAATATTCCTTCATAAATACTAATTTTTCACTTGTGTAAATGCAGAACATAATTACAAATCCAGTGGTGGTAACTGTTTTTGTTTTTCTGCAATTTTTGTTGTATGTTCCACAGCTATTAGAAGTCAGGGTTCTATAATAAAAAGCCCAATAATAATGATAACTTTTTCTCTTCCCTGACCTTATCTGAAACTTGCAGAGATGATGTACAAGCATGCTAATCATGTTAATAGTAGTAAATACATTCAGAAGGGCAACCCTACACGTGATAGATACATGTGCAATGCTCCACAAAAAGGTAGCTTCCAGACATATCATCTCACTAACTGGTTATGAGGGTATATCTGACAAAATGTTATTTTCATGAGTTTCCTACACCTTGATGTTTAGATCTGAATTGGTGTCAAGTTGAAGCCCAAAGCTGTTACCTTCTATAACAAAGTCACAAATGTGTAGACGTAATCAATTAGAATCCCATTACTAATCCAAATGTTTTAAGATAAAATTTCCCATTAAATCCAAATTATTTTGGTTGATACAGTTTTGGGGTTGGCATGAATGGTAGGGGGTTGTGGAGATTCTCATTGTCGACATAAGATGACATTGGGCATGAAAGCAAGCTTGTTTATTCCTTTTATTAGGTTAATAGTGGCAGACATTGCAAATATTCTTGAAGAAGATGATATTAATAGATCCTACATTACTGTTAGACCCTCGGGAGAATGCTACCGTGAGTGATGGTGATTCTTGCGACGATGTAACTACACTGCGATTGACTCACTGTCAAGAATGTGCAATCTAGTCAATGATCTTGTTATAGATTTATATAATTTTTCTTGTGATATTGTGAAAATAATTTAATGATTTTATTTTGATCTATGAATAGTGTTGTATGACTTAAATTGTTTATTATTATCTGAATTGTGTATTATAGAGGACTATAAGTCCATAATGTATGAATATATGTTAAATTTTTTTTTAATCATACTGGTGCACTTTTAATGAAAGTAAATCTAAATTTTACAATTGTATTGTATAGCAAAAATTACGTTTGATTTCTATTTCCCTCTTTTTTTACAGTGCAATAGAAAGATAGATATACAACAATAAAACTGGCCCACTCGCACATAATATAGAAAGATACTGATATCTGCCTACTGTACCCGTTCATGCCCACTGTCGACTTTTGTTGACATGTCATAATTTAAAAGTTTAAACTTAAAAAATATATTTAACCTAGAATTATATGATAATAGATGTTAAAATAGAAGCACTGACAAGGATATGCAATAATTATAAAAATAAAGTAAGAATTTAGACAGAAATGGGTTAATAAGGAAAATTTAACCCCTCATCCTTGTGTAGCATGAGGGGGCTTCCACTTATATACCTAGGCACTGAACTGCAGGGCAACCTATTTTAAGTGATCAAGAAAAAATGGTGTCGCCGCACCCCCTCAGAAAAATTCCATTTTTTGTGTGTTTGAAATAACAGACATCGTGTTTAGCACAAACTATGCTACAGTTTCAACACACATGTAATTACTAGTTATGTGCGTCTAATTGATTTCGCATCTTGAATCAGACGTTTGAAAATTAATATATTTGTCTTTTCGCCAGCAATTTTCTAAAGGAAAGGGTAATGTCTCAGACTTGAATTTTTTTTGTGCTTACACATGCGTATATAGAATTTCATCCTTGAGACCATATTTATATGGTGTATAGAATTTCATCCTTGAGACATGTCTCCTTTTGAGGTTATGACCTTTCAAAAATAATTTTTTTTCAATTTTTCCCTATTTTGAATATTTGTAACTGTTGGGGGCCCTAATAAAAATATGATATTTACAGAATTTAATGGTTTCTGGTTGTAAACTACTATAAAAAGTACAACCTTATCAATTAGACGAACAACAATCCAGAACAAAAATGGCCACCATTTTTTAACCAGGTATGGTAAATTTTTGTTTCTAAACTCTCCCATAATACTGCAAAACAACATGCAAAAAAGGGGGTTTGACGACATGCCGTGGATCACTTAGTATGGTTTGATCCCTGCGATTTTTGTTGTTTACCACCACAAATGGCATTTCCTCCACTTACTTGCTTGCAGACATGCTGCTTTGGTTATCCCATCTATTTTCCGTCCCCATTCCCACTATTTATGATAACGGGATCCCACAACCTAGGTGAGGTTGACATCTGTGTGACAGGCTTGTATTACCCCTAGGCAGAGTGCATATTTAATTTCTGTCATTTTCTCTTCATGATTGTATTAATGATGGAATGTATTTGTTATTCATATAGCATTAGGAATTTTTTACTATTAAGATAACCTCCTTTGTGGATTATGGCTATATTGTAAGTAAATTGTGTTTTGGAAATGTATCCTTGCATTGAGCATATGTTTGATGATTGTTTGTAGATCACTCGAGCTGATGTTGAAGTCCAGCCGTATGCCTTTACCACCAAATCGTTGTATGTGGGACACACAGATTATAAATATCTGCGCTGGCAGATTATAGACACCCCAGGTCTTCTAGATCATTCACTGGAAGAGCGTAATGTGATAGAAATGCAGGCCATTGCCGCTCTGGCACATTTGCGAGCTGCTGTGCTGTATATATTTGATGTATCAGAAATGTGTGGCAATTCTGTAGAGGACCAGGTACGTATGTCTTTGTGCTTTAACCGTTACTTAGTGTAAAGTTGGGAAGACTGGATGACCTTATGGGAAGATCAAGTAATACGTCTTTTTCAAATCAAACCTTAATGTGATTAGTGACCTATTTGACCCAGGGACATCCTATAATTTGATCAGCGTTACTATGGTAAAATTGATAATAGTATGGCCAGGGTGGGGCATTAGAAATAGCATGTGGCTTGTAAAGAAAGAAATGAAGAAATAAAATTATTTTTCACAGTGGGCAGTGGAAAAGAATCCAGAATAATGGTAAATTTAACAACACATTTTAGATAGAATACAATAATTTCAGAGAAGATACTTGTATTTATTTATTTATTCAATCAATACAAGTATTACATATGTATTACAAAATACCGTCGCAATTCTCACAGAGGCATAACAATACCTGTGTGTAGGAAACGCATGTCTTACGAACTAAGGAAAATACTTACAAATTAACAGATAACAAATATAAATTTATACAATATGAAATCGTCCCCAATCAAAGAAATTATAAAACCATTATTTGTTACTGCATTGCAAATGTTAATATTATTTCAACATTATTTAATTTAAGATATTTTTATTTTACACTTCATACACTTTTTGCTTGGTTTTCCACTTATCTTATGCTCATTTGGTAGTTATAGCTTTACAGCAACAATATATCTATTTTTATCATGAATAGTTTTAAAAAAATTTGGTAGAGGAATACTTTTATTCCTAGTTTTTTGTTTTTTTGTGGGGTTTAAGGGCTCATCAAGGTCATTAAAGTCCTTGTATACCTAGTTGTACTTCTTGACTTTAAGCTCATTTTTGTGATGTACCATTGTTTCTAAATAAAATAATTGTTCCAAATTTAGCGAATACTTGCTTGTTGCAAAATTATATTTTTTTAATAATTTATTCTGAGGCTGTTGTAGCATATTTAGATTATTAGAATATGCTCCACCCCAAGTAATTATTCCATAATTTATAATACTTTGAAAAAGTTCGTAGTATATTACCATAATAGTTTTGGTTTCCATAAATATGGATAATTTATAGAAAATAAAAGTAGGATATTTAGTGTTAATGATTATATATTTCATAATCAATATTATGTGTATAAAATATGTTTATCCCATTTTAAATTGTAATCAATTATAATTCCTAGGTATTTGCAACTTTCAACCCTATTTATTAATTTGTTAATTTTTATTTCTATATCAGTTGGTACAGTACAGCTGTAATTTCCAAAAATAATATAGACAGTCTTGTCAACATTTAACATACATTTTAGCTTCTTCCCTTGTTTTTCCTTCAGTAATTACAATTATCATTGATCTCAACCAGGAGATTGTTGACTTACAGAACAAAAAGTAGTAGGTCTAAGACGGTACCTTGTGATGCAACTGTTTTAATACCTTTATACTCACTTGATACAATTACCCTTAACTCTTTGTTGTCAATTTGTTAGACAACTAGATAATAATTTCAACACACTACCTCTTATTCTGTAGCAATACAATTTATCTAATAAAATTTTATGATAGACAGTATCGAAGGCCTTAGCTAAATCAAGAAAAGTAGCTATAATTGGCCAAGCACTTGTATATCATATTCGTAGTGTAAGCAAAAGCATCTTTGGTTCCTTTAAGGAAACCAAATTGTTTAGATTATGTTGTGTGTTTTCAAGATTTTAGATTCTCAAATGTTTTAGCAACATTTGAAATTTATGATATTGACATATAGTTTCGTGCTTTGCTTTTATCTTTATTTTTAAAGATTGGAACAACTTCAGCTTTTTTTAAAGAGATCTGGTAACACTGACAGTTCAATGCATAAATTAAAAATATATTCTGAAGATTCAGATATATATTCAGAGATATTTTAGAGCACACTAGAATGTATATCATCAACTCCACCAGCTTTATCTTTTAATTTATCAATATTATTTTTAATTTCCTCCTCAGATGACGAATTTATAAAAATACTATTTTGATTCATATTTGGCCTTTTTTGTTTTACTGTTAGAAGTAGTACATATTTTACCGTATTAAATTTGTTCCAATTTCACAAAAGTACTTATTTAAAAATTAAGCAATATTATTTGGATTATCTATCCTAGTACCACTATCTCTTGTTATATACTCAATTCCATTACTACTATTAGAATTTTTACCCAATTTTTGGTTTATAATACTCCACAATTGTTTGTTATTACAATTTTTCTATTAAGTTTCTATCATATTTTACCTTGGCCTCTGCTATAACCTTATGCATGACTAAACTTTAGTTATTTGAATTTTTAAGGAAATTATGAAAATACTTCTCTCTATACACTTTCATTGAAATATTGTTGTGGAGTAGAGCGACAAGGGTGCAAGAGAAACCTTCAAACAGTTTTTTTTTTGGTAATGAGTATTAGTAAATGGATATAGTATAGAGTATTAGTTATTTATTGTGAGAGATCAGAATGAGCAATGTACACGGATTTCTCTATATTAATTATTGACTGCTCTTAGTTACTGCCAGGACACATCCGAGAAAGGGCTAATGTCTATTGTTTTTTCAACAATGCGTATGTTATGTATTACATATCTTATATTTGAAATGAAATGAAATATTACAAGTCAAGATTTTGGTCACTTGTTAAAGAGCAGAAAATAGATTGTTAAATTATGTAATTAGGTATTTGTAAATTTGAAAGCATGTAAATTTTGTCATTAGCTATTCCTGATATCAGGGCTTTTGAATCTTGTGTTATTTTGGAATAAGTTTTGAAATTAGTGCATGACATTGAGCAAGATAAAGGTTTTGAAATGATTTCACAACTTTTTTTATTTTTTCTCTGTTATTAGAAAACCGTTTTACTGCATGATACAGTTGCTATCTCTATTTCTTTCTTCAACCTGAGTTTACAGAGGAAGATATTTGCTGTACATGATGAGTTTTAGCATAGTTTTAATTAGTAGTTTGGATTTTTTGGCGCAATTATTTTACTGTAATAATTAATGAACCAATTGATGATGATTTTTTTTATTTTCAAAAGTCCTCCCCGTTGAGCTTAGAATTGAAATTTTTTAAAGTAAGAATAGCCTATATTTTGTCGTTTATGAATATATGTATGATCTTCATTAAATACTTGTTTATTTCGTAAGAATTGCAAAAATTAGTTTCAAAATATTCAGAGCTTGTTATTTCGAATAATGTGATGTAGACAAAAGTGAATAAAAATTTCCATCCATTCCTACCAGGATCGAACCCTCGACCTCCTGGTAACTACATTCATGTTTACCTACAGCAGGAGGGAGGGTAAGAACATTGTAAATTGTAAGACAAAATAGTATTTTAAAACTATGGCAATTACTATTTATTTAATCATGTTTGTATTTTGTGTTACATGCACGTATATATAGTAAATGTATTCAGTGGTGAGTTTATGGATATCACTAATACTAATACTAAAGTACTGCTATGAACAAAAACATTTTTATAAACAGGTGCCAACTTCGTTATCTTTACCTTGTAGAGGAAACACAAGACTGACCAAAGAGCCATCTGATGGCCAGAAACGGTAACCCCACTTTCAGAATCTAGAACAAAATTAGAGAAAAGTTACCGCAATTCAGTGGAAGAAAAAGTCAAATAGAATAGCAATGAAAACTAAGGTGAAACTAATATGATCGGATGTGTCGAAAAATACTTAAGTATTTCTTAAGAATTTGAATACATATGATAGTGTATTTGTGCAAAAAACTCAATTTTAAGCTTCAGAACTGTCTCTTACTGTGTATGTACCCGGCCGTTGCGTTGCTATGGAGTGAGAAATTTGCAGTGAGACCTGACCATTTCTCTTGATCCCATTTAAGATTTAGGTCCACTAGAATATCCCGATATTTAACGTGGTTGACTCTGTTGAGCTGAGTATTAATAATTAATATTTTAGTATCAAGAGGAAAGCTGTCTTCATAACTTTCAAAAGTGATGTGTTCAGTTTTCTTTTCATTTACTGTTAATTTTTTGTCAATGAACCAGTCATTAAGTTCAAGTAAATCTTTATTCATTTTAATTTTGGCCGAATCCCGAGTTTGTGCAAAGGTAAGGTCACTTGTATCATCAGCATAAGCAAAGATATAGTCCAGATATCAAGATATTATTCATGTAAATGGGAAATATAAAATCCTAAAAGTGTACACTGTGGAACACCTATAGTTGCATCAGTAATCCTAACATACTGTTTTCTATCAGATAGATAACGCCATCAGATTTGAGGAAGTACCTCCTATTCCTACAATTTCTAATTTTTGTAATAATATAGCATAATTGACTGAGCCAAAAGCCTTACTTAAGTCGATTAAGAGTAACAATGATGGCAAAGTGAATATCAATATTTTTGTATTTAATATCGAGCACATGCTCAAGCGCATCAATAGTACTTTTATCTTTACAAATCTTTTCTTTTACCTTTATCTTTTGAGGGATGTATAGCCTTGTGGTGTAACAATATTAATGTTCTAGTGGGCACTACCCAGAGAGCTCTGAGAAAATGATTCAAAGTTATGTTACCTGTAATGTGTACAAACATTTTTTTTTTAATTACTTGAAATACAAAATTTTATGTCCTATTTTTTACTCATGACTTGGCATGATGTGTAGTAATTGTAGTCACATTGTGTCATAATTTACATTGTTAAGTGGAATTTCCATTTGCAGATCCATCTCTATGAAAGTATAAAGCCGTTATTTGCAAATAAGGTGAGTATTATGCGTTCTTTAAGCTAAAGATATAATTTTTTTTTTTCTTTTCTTAAATGAGTTCTTAAAACTATGGTTTTATTCTCTGGTGGGTTGCAATTAATCCAACATAAATCTGTCTGATCTCGACAAACTTGTACCAAAAATATATGGAAATCTAGCCCTGATAATTGTGTTGTAAACCTTCTACAATGTCCAATCTATCATGTTGAAATCATTAGGTATGATATAATCATTTCTTACATTATGTATTGTCGTTAGAATTACTTAAATGCTCGAGAAGATACATTTAGTTTTACAAAGATTTTAATAGTTTCAAATGTTTTAATATGTGGAGCAGATAATATTTTGGGCTGCTCTCTTCCAGTGTTTGTATTATGAAAGTTAAGAGAACAGTGCACTGAGAGTATAGTGTTGTTCTGAATAAGTAGTATTTTGTAATGCTTTGCTGACAATGAAGAGCTTTAAATCTTTTTTATTGTGTAGTTGACTCCCTTTGAATTCTTTGCTACAATGCACTTATGATGAACTTGGACTTTTTTTGTACGACTATAAAACTTTTTTAGGAATATTTGAGCTTTCATCTCGGATCCTTCTTAGTTTTTTGTTGGGAGTACTTTAGTTTGTTAAATGAAGTGTGAAAGAAAAGTTGTTACAGCACACATTTATTTGTGAATGTGTGCAGCCCATTTTGCCTCAGGATAGACTAAAACAAACTGGTTTCAAATAGTATCTTGATTTGTCTGTGGTTCAAAATGGCCCTCAGCTCATGGCCTCTCTTTACTTTCGGAACTCTTTGTCTAATAACTACAAATTTTCTTTTGGCTGGTATCATTGTATTAAATAAATTTAAAGCACTGAAGATGTCTCCTTCAAGATGGTGTTGTTTTGGATGCCTACTAGTTTGGAGTAACTTATGTGACTATACTTTTCTAATGTTGGCAATTGTCAGTGGGGATGCCTATCATATGCAGTGTGTTCATAGTGTGGGCACAACCATAATTTCTTACATTACAATGAGTTACAAAATTAGTTTTGTCATTTTTATTTCTGTATGTTACACAACAAAAAATGCATTCATTGACACAGGAGACCAAAATGTTGAAAGAGACCATGATATTCTAATTGCCTCTTTGCAATAATCTTTAGGAGAAAATTGAGTGAAAAAACAATGTAAAATATAAATGAAAGAGAAAAGAACCTATATGAATTCCATTCAAATTTCCAGGAGTTAATCATGCATTTAGTCCACATATTTTCATATAAATTTAACATAAGTTTTTAAAATATATTTTGGAAATGAAATGTGTGACAATATCTCCAATACACCAGTATCTAGTCAGATTGAGAAATTACTGGTGTATTTACTTGATGATCTCTAGACCTACTCTCCTCCCCTTTCTGCTCAGAAACCTGGCCATGCCCTTCAAAGTATTCAATGAATTATTGATTGCCCTGAGTTTATATGCCATGTCTTTGTGATCTGTCGATCTGCTGCAGCCTCTTCTGTTGGTGCTGAATAAATGTGATGTGAAACGCTTGACTGACTTGCCAGAAGAAAAAGCTACCAAATTAAGGGCATTGTCAAATGAGGATGTACCTCTGTTGGAGATGAGTACGCATTCACAAGAAGGAGTTGCTGAAGTGAAAATAGAGGTCTGTGTGTTTATTAATTATGTTATGTTAATGAAAATGGAAGCCGGAACTGAGATTCGAACTCTGGGACTTCAGCTTAACGCGCCGATGCGCTTACCAACTATGCCACCCCATTCACCTCAGCCTGGTATACCATTGACATTCAACTTGCGAGACCCACTGTCCTCAAAGGTGATCTCGTAGAGACTAGTTTGAATCCTAGTTCAAGTCTCGGAACCCATCCTGTTTTCATTCAACATAACATAATTAATCTGTTAAAGTCTAACTGCCCTCTGAAAAGTTACCAAATTTGGGAGAACTGTCAATCTACTCAATTTATTCCCCCTATGTTGTATACTACTCGACATACAAGGGAAGGTCCCCAGGTGTACCTCACCAATTTCTTTCATTTTTTTGGTATTTTGTAGATTTCAAAAAAATATTTGACACATATTTTTTCTTTTATGCTAATTCGACCGTATATGGGTAAAACAACCCTTAAAGTTTACCCTGAAAAAACATTTTTGCTGTTTCCTCGAAAAATATTCAAGATAACTTAATCAAACCAGTCATATTTTTACATTTTATTGGACCATTAAAATCATGTACTAATTTTTTCTGGTAAGTGTTGCAACCCCTATTTTTAAAAAAGGTAAAACATTTTTTTACAATAACATTTTTCTGACAAAAATTCTCTTGTAAAGACGATAAATTTAAATTTAATATTAATTTAAAGTTAAAAGTGTATTAAAGTTGACGTAATTCAGGATTCTTGTGAAAATTGCAATATAAGGGTGAAAACCACCCCTAAATGAACCTCATCAAGGTCCTTTTTCTTTTAAATAATTCCTTTTAAATTATGTGGTATTTATGTTGCTGATTACGAATGTAATGTCATATTTTCAATTTCCAAAATGGTTGAATCAATGTGGCGGATTAAAATAAAAGAAAACATTCTAACTATCAAAAAATGATTTACCAGGTAAGGTCCAGAGATAAATGTCTTGGATATTTTTTCATAAATGTCTTGGATAATTTCAAGCTGTAAAAAAATATTTGACACATATATGGATAAAAACCACCCCTAAAGTTTGCCCTGAGAAGCAAATTTTTGTTGTTTCCTCAAAAAGTATTCTAGTTAATTTAATCAAACCAATGTCCCCTTTTTCAATTTATTACATCTTTAAAAACATTTTTTTCTGTTAAGGGTTGCAACCCCTATTTTTTAAAAAGATAAAACCATACTTCTTAAAAAAAACTTGGAATTAAGGCAATAAATTTAAAACTTTCTCCGGTTTGTAGATGAAATGAAATTATCGTTGAGATGTTTTAGTATTTTGAAGAAAATTACTTTTTTATGGTTAAAACTATCTTTAAATTATAACCCCTAAATTAATGGGCTCTTTTTAAATTAAAATTTACTGCTTAAATTATTCCTACTATTTGTTTTCGAGATTCCTAATTATGTGTATAATATCTAATTGTAGATATTTGAAACAATAATAACATGATTAAGTCTGGCGTCTGAGTGTTTGAAAATCATTTTACATTTTATGGTTCACAACATTATGATTACATGATAATTATCGTCTATAAATATTATTTTACACAGAACAATAATGGTAGTCATGAAAAAAATGCTTCAAGCACAAAGTTTTTTACACCAGGAACATCTTATAATAGCAATATTTGTGCATTCTGGTACTTCACTTCTAATGCTGGAACCTTCTCCAAAACTGTGTTACTGGATTCTCAAATTCATCTGGTCTTGTTTCAGTATAGCCACTTTTGCACCAGGAGTACCTAAATAAATTATTATATCTTGGAGAGCATTGTTGATTATGGACAATTTTTTTGTTAATTGCATATTTTTTTAGAAGTATGGTTTTACTTAAAAAAAAAGGGTTGCAACCCTTAGCATAATTTTTTTAAGGGTTGTTTTTACTGGTATACGGCCGAATTAGCATGAAAAAAAAATTCATGTGAAATATTGTTTTGAAATCTAAGAAATACCAAAAAATGAAAAAAATCTGTTGGTGATATTTTCATCTGATAAGATTCACTACCATCAAACTTGACAAAATAACTCCAGGAGAGCCTGCCCTTAAAATACTCTTCTTTATCCTTTGTAGTGTAACACAAAATTAACATTCCTATTTGTAAAATACATTGCGTAAATTATCCAAAAAATCGTAATTTGTTAATCTACTTCCAACGAAATTCATTTTACGGTAGTCTCTTTGTTGTTTCCATAGCGTTGGTACACCCGTAAGGTATGTGCAAGTGCTACCAAACAATGATTTTAATATCAAACGACAATCCAAGTCTTAACAAGTGTGGGGTTCTTGTTCTAAAATATTGGTGGTGGCTGCCGTGAAACACCACTCGAATCAGACTTTTTTTTGTGTGTCTAAACTCTCGATAACGTGAGTATACTTGGCGGTGAGATTCACAGCAATTAGAGATTTCTGTTTCTGTTGGTCTAAAATAATTTAATGTGTATTTATTATGCTAACTGTGGTGGTAATGCTAGTAATGTTGACGATGACGACGATGACTGACGACTGATGACGACGACGATCTATCAATGGAATCATCTGATGTCACAAATTTATTTTGCAGGCATGTGAGAGACTGCTTGCATACCGTGTGGGTCAGAAAGTGCGAAGTCGGAAGGTGGATGGTATTCTAAATCGACTTCATGTTGCACAGCCCATGGAACGGGATTCTAAACCTCGTCTGCCGTGTATTCCTGGTGAGTTAATTGATGAATCTTCCTTACTTGGTGAAACTGAAAGAAGCTTTCAAACTACATATTTATTTATTTATTAACACAGTAAAAATATTACATTTGTATTATAGTGTATTACAAAGTAATTCCTGCAGAGATATAAATATACCTGTCCATAGAAACTGATACACAGGACCTAAAGAAAAATACTTAGAAACTAAAATATAATTTACATATATAATATTTGGAAACTATTCCAGAACAACTAAATAACACAAAGTATTTGTCTGCATAATTTAATTTAGTTTCCTTTGATAATTAAGAGTGAAAGATAGTATATAATTGTCTCTGGTTCTTTAATTATTACTTTTAAATATTTAAAAAAATTCCACTTGAAATATTACAAGTACAAGCAGCAAAAATCTGATTGCAAATTTCATTTGAAAAAACAAAATTTGTGACACATATCAAAACAGCTCCACAGGAACTTAAAATTGGCAATAACAAAATATCCCGAGTTAAAGAAGTCAAATACTTATGAGAATGGTTTACTGAAAATTGTAATAAAAGGAAATCCATGAAAGCAAGAATTCAGAGAATGGAAACTGCTTTTCAATTAACAAAAAATATTTATAACAAAAAATGCTTGTCATGGAACAGCAAAATTTGCCACTACCAAACAGTGATCAAACCAGATGCATTCTATGCATCAGAAACATTTAACCTTCAACATAGAATATTAAAACAACAGAAATTAAAGAACACAAAATTATGAGAAAAATTCTTGACCCTAAAGTCAAGAATGAAATATATAACCCGAAACTAAATGAGGAAATCTACAAACAAATTCCTAAAATTACAGAATCAATACAAATGCGAAGAATCCAATTTATGGGACATTTAGAAAGACTGGTTCCCAACAAGCTAACACAACAAATTGACACTTTTTTGAAAAATAAAACCACCAGACCGAATTGGTACAAACAAACAGAAAAGGACCTTGAAGAATTAGTATCTCCAAATTTACAAGATGGTGATATAATTATAAAAATTACTAAATCATGGGGTTTCGAGGAGGAAAAGAAAACCAAACAAAATTCATGGTCTGAGCAATGAAAACAGACCCACTCGTTGCATATGAGGGATTACTGGGCTAAAAAGAAGGCCAATAAGTGTTGAATCCATGTGGTCCTATGCGACCCATTTGTGAAGAAGAAAAAGAAAACAATTCCAAACCTTGATTTTCTTTTTGGTTTGCTATATGTTCCATCTATTGTTTTGTATTAATTTGGTAATGTGCTGAACAGTTTTACAGCCACAATATGACTTTTTATCACTAACAGTTTTACAAATTTTTCATGTAAGAATACCTTTATTACTTTTGTACTTGTAGACTTATCATATTTAAGTTCCTTATTATGATATAAAATTGTTTATAATATTATATACAATTACAATTATATACAATTGATATCATCAAAGCAAAAACAATTATAATATTATATACAATTACAATTATGTACAATTGATATAAAGTAATTGCCCCAAGTTTGTTGTAATTGCTTGTTGTGAAAGTGTTTTTATTTATAATTTTTAGTGTTGTATTTTGAAGTTGTAACAGATTTAGAGAATTAGAATAAGCTCCTCCCCAACAAATTATCCCATAACTTATAACTCTCTGGAATAGGACATAGTAAATTATCATAAGTGTTTTGTTTTCCAAAAATTGGGATGATTTATAAGAACAAAAGCTTATTAACATCTCAGAAAAATATACATCAAAGCAAAAACAAACATCTCATTGGTATAGATACACTTGACATCACTTGGAAGGAACTCTTGTGATTGGTTCTCAAGATGAATAGAGATTAATCGATGGGGGAAAAAAAATTACATGCATTCAACAATTCAGCATGTTTGTAAACTATTGCTGTGTATGATTAGTAATAATGACGAAGATAGAAAATAAATAACTTACAAGACAATTACTTTCCTGGGCATGTTTTCTGTTGTGCACTTCATAGTACTTTGCTGAGTCAGAAGATAGAATTTATTTTGTTTTATAAATTAGTGGGTTACTCCTTGTAGCATTAAATTAGAAGTAGTGTTTTAGGAAGAGATTGTGCATACAGTTGGCCATCAGCATAGCAATACAATGCACAAATTAGTGTGGAATATAACAATTTTGAAATCTTGACAAAAAATTGTATTAGAATCAATATCCTTAACTCTATTTTTGGAAATTCCAAGTTGTTTATAGCATTGTATTTAAAATAATGCAAACATTTCAGAGATCATGTGTGTGTAAGAATTTCAAGAATTCCATGTAGAGAGCAATGGAATGGACAGAAAATAGTACTTCTGACAAATTACTTACATTTTCTTTTATCCACAACAACAAAACAATGTTTTGTGCCAATATGTATGATTTTGTCCCATTAAGTGATGTAAAACTTCCTTAATTATTTCAATAATTGTGATTTTTAACAATGTATAAAGTTCAACAATCCATCTCTTGTTTTGTTTTGAGTTTTCTTACAAGCACTGTTCGTAGTAAAATTAGCATGAGTATTACAAATGTTGCATTTTTAATCTAGGCAAATAACGGTTGTATATTTATTTATTTATATTTTATGGCCTTCATTCGACCACTTAAGTAAATTTTTTACAAAGGATTCTTTAGTTTCCTGTTTGCCCAGTAATTCTCGCAGTTCTTAACTTTTTTCCGGGTCTGAAATCACCCTTCCCATTGTCCGTTCGTTAATCTTGGTTTCTAGATTTTCTTTTTTTGTTTTTGAGACCCTTGATTTTGTCTGTTTTGTTCTTTAAATCCTCTATTGTAACTTGTAGTTCTCTCATATCCTCCTTGATTTCCGTAATCTATCTAATACTGCTCTTGCTGTTCCACAATTTTTCTATTATTCTCCTGATAATTCTGTCTTCTGGTATTCTGAATAGATGTCCAAGGAATGAGATGCTTTGCGTCTATATATAATATAAAACTGTTACAGTCCTACATATAATATTAAACGGAAATTAATAAGGTAGATGGACAAATCCACATTTGAATGTTGGCAAGTATGAATCCACAGATTATTCTGTGGAATCAATTACAAAGGAGAGAAAGAAAAAGAAAAATCTTGTGATTGTTGAATTGGTGTTTGGTATATTTTCATTTGTAAAACGTATCTGGGAATAAAAACTATTCATGTTTCAAACGTTTCACTAAATTTTCACTCAATACTTTTCAAAAGGTCATTGTTATCTGGTTAGTGTGATCTTCGATTAATTCAATCATTTTAATATCACAAGTACTTAAAAAGCTAAACAATTAAATTATAAAATTATTTCCAAATTCCTTGAAATTAAATTATATAGAAGTCTAAACGTATTTCGCTTATTGCTAATAATAATCATGCTGTGTAGCATCATGGGAAAATACAAGTAATAAATTAAAATCAGTTATAACTCCTATGTATCTGCAGCTTTCAACTCTCTTTAGTCTCTTGTTTTTAATTTCCATATTGCTTGGTGCACAGTTACAGTAATTTCTGAAAGTAATATAGATAGTTTTATAAACATTTAACGTTAGTTTATTTGCTTCTAGTCATATATCTATTGTAACCAGTTGTTCATTCATCTTATTTTTAACCTCTTCCCATGTTTTTTCCTCAGTTATTGCAACTGTATTACCGGCATATGATACAATGTCATCAGCAGCAATATTGTTCAATAGATTATTTACAGATAGAACTAAAATTAGTGAACCCAATATTGTACTCCTGTTCTAATTTCTTTACTCATTTACTATGTAATTCTTTGAATCTTTGTTGTCTATTTAATAGATAGCTAGTGAACTGTCTAAGAATACTGCCTCTTATTCCATAGCAGTAAAATTTCTTCCAAAAATTAATAATTTGGTTTTATATAATTTTCTCAAATTTTTGTGACATTTGAATTTAATAATATTGACCTATAATTTTTGCTTCTATCGCCAGTTTTAAAGATAGAAACTACTTCAGCCTTTTTAATACATCTGGCTACCAATAATTCAATACATAGATTAAAAATGTGTTACATGTTCAACTATATATTCAGATATACCTTGAAGCACTCTGGAGTGTATATCGTCAACTCCACCAGCTTCATCTTTAAAATTATTAGAGTCGTTGTATTGAAACTTTTGATTTTCGAACTAAGATAGTATCTAATTAAGTTTCTGTACTTAGGAGAGGGACTATAGACAATTCCATTGACACCACTGACATTGTTTGCTTTTTTGAGTAAATGACGTAAACCACATGACTAGGGACAAGGCGAGCAGAAATGGTCCCATACCTGTTCGGAAATATTTTCTAAGTTGTAATGAAAGTATGTATACAAATTATTAATTTATCATTTGTTAATTAAGTAAGGAAATAAATTAGTATTTTAAGAACAAAAAACTGTCAAGATAACACCCGTAAAATTTTGGCAAGAAATAAATTTCAGGCTATGGACCTGTAAGCAAGAATAGTTGAATATTTGTTAGCCACCAAAAACATTTTATTACCTTTGGGAAATATGAGCTAAAGGCCGTGACATACTTTTGTCTCACTTTTCATCAACAGCCGAATAAGATGATGGCAAGGTGTTATCAAGACTCCTGTAATTGATATCCTCAGCGACTGGTAAAGAAGGCACCGGAGTAGGCGGCAGCAAAATGGCGTGGAGTCTCTGGTGTGTTAGAGGCAAGAGAAGCAGTGATCTTTCACAACAATTTCCTTGGGGTAAAAAAAAGAAGTATTACAAAATGAATCTTGCTGAGATCTATGACATATAAGAATGAATAGAAAAATAAGGAAATATATATAACATTTTACTTCATAATTGAAGGGGAGGGTGGATGAACGGGATATGTAACAGCAAGTGTTTTTGAGATATTTATCCCTAAAATTGTCATGGCGTTACTTTTTTAAAAGTATAATTTATATTTATATAAGTATTCTACTATTATTAACGTCCATTATATAATTATTTAAATAAATAATAAAAAGCTTGCAACCTTTTATGGACAAATAA
Organism: Laupala kohalensis; assembly: GCA_002313205.1. Classification (NCBI taxonomy): domain Eukaryota; kingdom Metazoa; phylum Arthropoda; class Insecta; order Orthoptera; family Trigonidiidae; genus Laupala; species Laupala kohalensis. The sequence goes on along the minus strand of NNCF01126704.1, from coordinate 959,737 downwards.
TATTTATATCTTCTGTGAAGAGTTCACCGTTTCAAAAAGTGTCCATATGAATCTGTTTAATTCCATCTCGACAGTGTACTTTTCATTCAGGAGATCATTTTTCTGTTCAAAAGTTTTGTCTTTGGGGAGATCCTCAGTATCTCTGTTATGGTGTTCCATATCAATAACCATATTTTTACTACTAGAAGAGGCAATGATTTCACGATATTGTTTAGGGAGTACAAATAGTCTTGTTTTCTTAAATTTTTCTGTATTCGGCCAAAATTCCAATTTGAATCCAAGTAGAAAATGCCTACTTCTGGGAACTTGTGGTCAGTTGTCTTAAATTGAGCTTTTTGTACAAGATATTGATATAAACAAATCGTTAAGAAATTTTTATTTTGGCCAGAGCAGGAGTCTGTCCAAATGATTAATTGACTTTTGTTTAAGCAAAACTTCAGACTCAATGGTTCTTTGTAATCAATCCTATTAAATTTAGCAATACTATCTGAATGAAGAACCAAGTTTAACATTAATTGTCTCCTAGAAATAATTTTAAATCGTATTTATATCAGTGTTAGTTTTAAAAACTCAGACTTAAAAACTTCTTTAACACAAAGACTTTTCTTTCCACCTGTCGCAAACAGTTGTTTGAGTACATGAAGGAAATCTATGTACTTTCCTAAGCTGTATTCGCACAATATTTGAGTACCTCAAAATCAGCAACAATAAGTTGGGTATTGTGCACCTCAACAATTATTTTAGTGCATCTATTGATAATCACTAATCGAGAATTCACGGTGTTCAAAGAATATTTTGATGCAGCATAGTTGTCTCTTGGGTAGTTGCTTTACACATGTGTGCACGTTGTGTTGCGATTGCAATATTGCAGTAGCCAGTCTTTCTGGTCTCAGTAGTTCTTATGCGAAGACCCTTCTACTATTTATCATTTCTCAACATTTCCCTTTCAAGGATGGGTAGAAAAATATTGACCAGGTTTGGAGAAATGTTTTGAATGAAAGGTGATCATGAATTAGGAGAAAAGTTGTAATTAAAAAGGATGAAATAAAAAGGGATTTCCTCGTGCTGATCTTTAATTAAATTCTGTTCACCCAAATGTACATATTCTGCGTGTATCTTCTTGCCTCTATATATGCAGACCTTTGAACATTTTTCTAGACCAAAATTTGTACAGATATCCTCACTAAATATTTTTACTGTATGTAGCAATTTTTCCAACACTTCATTTTTTGCAAAAAGTTTTAGATCATCCGTGTAAAGCAGATGAGTGATTAGCTTTTCATGTTCATATAATCTGTACCCAAAGTTACGTTTAGTTAGTAGTTTGGAAAGTGGGAATAGGCTAAAGCAGAATAGTAGTGGTGATAGTGAGTTACCCTGAAACATACCTCTTTCAATCCTAATTGACCTTGTTTCAAGATTGCAAGCTCTGACCCTTGTCTTAAGAAGTGTTATTTTTGTTGTTTGAAAGAAATGTGACATCATCTTGGAAAAGATTTTCCTTTGGGGATTACTTATAGAGAAGTCGAGAAGAATGGAATTATGCTGCAAGGTGTGGAGCAAAACTTGCGTACACTAATTGTCACGTTAGGCAAGATTATGTAGAAGGAAGATACAATAAATCCCAAAATCCAGCCAAATAGTACTTAGAATATAACAAAAAAGTGAATGGGAACTGGCAATCTGGCGAATTGGGCTCGGATATTATTGAAAAGTGTACGAGGATATTTTATGACCATCGTAATTCAATATAAAATCACTGAGTTAGGTTTCACGTGTTTTAAACCCATTTCTCACTTATCAGTGATGAATTTTCATTCCCCTGGTGTCTCTTTTAAACACCACCAGGTACCTTTTTGATATACTTTTTGATCCTTTTTGTATGTGTTTGTCTATCTGTCATAGTCCAGTAACCTAAGTAGATTTTACTATCGAATGCAGAACTGCAGAAATGCCATACTGCATACAGAGTAGTTCAGGTCACTCAACCTGAACAGCACTACTAAAATTTTTGAAAATTATTGAGAGATATTAAAATAAATACTGTATTTACCTGCATATTTTACATACTTTTTTGGACGAAAAAATAGTTTTAAAACTGAACATGAATTGTAAAAATACCTTATAAAAACCATTAAATATTTCATTAATTTCTTGTAAGATTTTCCATACTGATGACGTGAGTACAAATAGACCTGCTGCCTCTCAGAATGGCCAATTATTTCCCATGAATTGTCAGTTAATGCTTGAATGTCAAAGATGGAAATCTGTTGGCATTTCAAAATTTTACCATCTGGATTAATTTTCTTTAATTAGTTGGCTGTCCAATCTTTGTAATTGTTCTTTGTCGTGTAGTTGATATTTCTCTTGTGAAAAATATGTTCCTACTACTAATTTTTCTCTTTGTTTGAATTGGATCTTCATGAAATGTAGGTTTTGCCTAAATTTCTTTTTCACGTATGTTGTTATTTGTGTGAGTTTCATTATTTTCGCAAATTGTTCAGGTATAATATGTTATAATATTTCGCAAAGTCTCTTCAAATTTGTGTGTTCTGTTGTAATGTTATGCTTGTTCTTGCAGAGAATGTTCTGAAGCGGAAGATATGTTCAGAGATTGAGAAGAGTGAAGAGAGAAAACTATCTCAAGAACTTGAGCGTGACTTGGAAATGAAATTGGGTGATGATTACATATTAGATTTATGTAAGAATTATGACCTTCCAGATGAATATAAGTATGATATCATGCCAGAAATTTGGGAGGGTCATAATGTTGCTGATTACATTGATCCACAAATATTTGAGGTTAGTTCTTTATTTATTTGTTTTTGTTAAACACTATGATTTGAGTAAAGGCGGGAAAGAATCGGGAGTTACCATAAATGTGGTATTTCTGTGCAAAATGTTTATAATAGCTAAATAGCTGCGAAATAAGTGCATATTCATAAATATTTGTGAAATAGGGCTATAAATAATTAAAAAGTAATTTGAAATGGCTAGTAAATGTAATTCAAAATATTCATTATTCATGAATATTAGACACTCTGAAGGTTTTAGTTCAATAAGGCAATGGCCTTTTTCACTTTAAACATAATTATGTACACATACGTGAATTGACAAAGTAATGCTAATGGCTGAAGAGTACTGTCGTGCATTTTCTTTCCATTTTACTTCAAGAGATTCGGCTGTTTGCCTGCATTTTATACTCGCATAAAAGAGTCAGTGGTACTCAGTTTATATTTGGTTATGGTTATTAGTATATTTGGTTAAGGGTATAAATTGATCCTGGAATGCTAGCTGGTTAACACTCTCTCTCCTATTCCAGAGCTTGGGAAATAAGAGGTATTTTTCTCGATACAACTCTTTTGTAAGTGACAAAGAACAAACATTAAAGAGAACAAGGCTTTCTTTGGTTTTTGCAGTAAGTCATTGGTTAGTATTGTTAGGCGATGAGTTTTCTATATGCTGGTATGGTTTGTGAACGTGCATTTAAAACATTTTCTGCTTTCGCATATTTTCGTAACTTTGAAATATATCATACTTTTCAGGATTTAGGGGGAAAAAGTAGTAATAATCGGTCGTTAATGAGTCATTGATTTGACCTTAAACGGTTGTATATGTTAGAAACATCTTGATAATTTAAAGTTTGTTCCAGCAACAAATTCTGAACTGTTTGGATTTCTTCATTGTGTGCATGGAATTCAAAACTGTTCCAAACTGTTTGGGATTGTTCTCTGCTGGAAAGCCTTAGCACGCCATAGTTTATAATTGGTGTGGTAGATGTTGCACATTTATTCCACTGATAATTCAAGTCTGATAGCGCAACGCTCTCTGCACAGAGAAGTACACTCACAACATATTAATATGTAATTTAACAAACTTCAATTGTTAATATTGCATCCTAGAACTTCTTGCTCTCCATTTAATATGCTAAAACAATTTTGTGTTCACTTTCACATTACTAGCATGAAAACGTTCTCACAATTTTTTCCCTTTGTTTATGAGTAAACCACAGTTTATGATTACAGACATATTTCATGATTTTTACCCTTCAATAAAGTTCTTTCTCAGCAAATTGCAGTTGTTTTCTTGTAACATCAAATTTTGTAATTGTTTTTGAACCATTTGACCAAGAACTCCAATGAAAAAATTTAGTGGTGCAGAATCAGACTTCTCACTAATCCAGTGGACCTAATATACTACCATCCTTCTTTAATAAAAACTTTAAAAATAATTAATAGTGTCAATAAATTTCCTCAGGAATTTTGCAATCGTCTTGAATATTTGCCTCTTTTATAAGTTTTTTATTGAGAAAATAAACATTGTAAATAATACAAATAAGCATTGTAAATAAGTACGGTAGCGTCAAACAATCAAGTGTTACTCGCTTCCTTTCTGCTGATATCTCCCACCATGCATGAATCACTCTTACACGACTGAATGTGACCACGAATCCAGAATTTAAAATCTGTACAGAATCAAAGAAGTTTTCAAATGATTTGGAACTGTTTGGAATTCCTTGATTGCGCCTGCGGGAATGGCTGATTGGGATACACAATCCCGAATTGTCAGTGTTGGAACGGTTGTTATCTGGGAATCTGGGAGTATGGAATTTTTGAGGAAGTATCTTTTTTCTCCTTGATTAGAAATTGGAAGCTTTGGAGGCAGAGGAGAGATTGCGGGAAGAAACTGGTATGTATGCTGTACCTAAAATAGAGATAGATGAAAACCTCAAGGAGATCCGAAGACTGGCCACTCTGATTCGTGAGAAGAAAGCTGTTCTCCTTGCTGACACCAGAGTGCGTAAGGCTTCCACAAAACCTACAATGCCTCGCACATCCTCTGCTAGGGGACGTTCTCGCTCTGTATCCAGACTCAAGAAAGAAATGTCAAAACTTGGTGTGGATATGTCTGATACAGAAGGGGTAAGTTGCTTTTAACTCTAGTAATCATCATTGCTTCATGTAGATTGAGGAGTTTGAGATATGCACGGAAATTAAACTAATTAAATACTATTTTTCAGTGGAAATACTAATTTACTTATTTTATTTTATTCTTCCTAAGAGGGTAAAATGCGCATTATGTATTTTTACACATCATTTAGTATATATTGATTATGTCTGTTAATTGTAATTTAAGAATATATTAATACAAGTACACATTCACTCAAGTCATGTGAATGTATTCATTGTAAAATATATTTTTTGCTGAACCAATCCCCTTGCGAGTAATGATGAGAACTAAGACACTAGTCTCAAACCAAAGAAATGACACAAAACTTGAAAAAGTTGATACAGTAATGTGTCTATTAACTTAACGTTAAATTTTCTTTACTGCTTCTTGTAAAAAAAAAAAATTGTAAAACAATGTCGACGATGTCCATGTTGCCATTCCCAGAATTTACCAAGTCCAATTCACTCTAAAGAATTAGGGACTTCACTATCATAAAGAGGAAGTCAAATGTGAAGTAGATGAGTATTACCTTATTTACCATAATCTAGTCCTCCCTTATTTTAGGAGACAAAATTTAGAAAAAAAAGAAGTTGAGTTAAAACAGTCTTATCGAAGGGAAATGCTCATTCAAAATTTCATGTGCAATGGTTGGTCCTGGTAAGGATAATTATAAGGACTTTAAAATGAAAATCTAACTAGAGCAGTTCAACTTCTTCTCTTGACATTGCCAGATCCACATAGACTTTGGCTGTACTTCAAATTCTCATGCCGTTGATTTATTTCAGTGTGTCTGGATATAATTTTGAACTTGCAGTTTGAAGTTAGCTTTTAGAGAATAGCAGCTGTATATAATTAATGGACCATCCATAAATTACACGGTATAAAAATTACTGTCTTTTAACACCTCTTGTCCCCTCCCTTACAAATCTGTGATGATACCTTATTCCCCCTACACCATATTACATAAACATCCCCCTCCAAAAAAGAGTTTGTTTTTTGGGGGCAATTGTGTGGAAAATATTTGATACAAGGAATGCTGAGCCAGACTTTAAAGTTCTTCTTGAGTGCACAACCTGACGACGATGACGACGA
>NNCF01126704.1:910842-953634 GCA_002313205.1 Laupala kohalensis | reverse complement strand
GACGATGACGACGATGACGACGATGACGACGATGACGACGATGACGACGATGACGACGATGACGACGACTACCGCCACACCTATTCCTGGGTGGCTTTCCTCAGCTCCTGTGTATATAATTACGAAATCATCACTCCAAAAGTCCCTATCATCATACCTCTGATAATCCCAGAATGTCTATTTCCACCCTTTTCATTTCTTTCTTGACATTTTCCAACTTTCCACATTTCAATTATGTTTTCACATTCCATGTACCTATTTTACATTCCTTCTTGTCTGCAGTTCTCTCTTTAGTATGTCTCGCCCGGAGATCCAATTGTTGGCTTTTTTTCCTCCGGAAAAATTTACCGAAGAGCTCTCCATCATAGCTGCTGTCCCTCGAGATCAGGGTTGGCAATATTCTTATTCTTATGAACAAAAGAAGATGAATTGAAAAAAAGTCATTCATTATTTTTTGTAGAAAATAACGAATAAAAAGTTATTATTTTATTTGACGAACTTTAAATTAATTCAAACCCTAATAAAGAACACAGTTTTAGAGTTAACTTTGGAATTTTAGAAATTTATAATACTCACAATGCATGAGCACATAGCTAGTATTATTACAATATATCTATGAACCACTCTTCTTGTAAAAATATACATGTTGCCTGCGAGAGATATGTCAAGTCACTCTCTCTGCTTGATGCAACTCTGCGGCAACTAGTGGCAAAGCCAGAGCAAGACCCACGTTCTATTACGCACTTCTTTACAAGTCACAATCGGAACTCGCAAGATTACAACTGTAACCAATCTTAGAGACATTATAACACTACATTTTAATCTTAATCATTAGATCAAGATGCGATGCCTCGGCCAGTTATTTCGCCAGTTATTATATCTCTGGCTACCATTTTATGTCATCAGCTTTGCTCGACGCAGCGCATTTGGTACACACCGTTCCCTCAGATTCTTTATAAGAAACACACTTCTGATTTCTTATATACACACATAAATACATCAAAGAAGTTTTGAAAGAAAATATTAGAAATTAACAAAATTAAGAAGCAGCAAAGGTAAGCAAAAGAGCGCAACCGAGTATAATGAGTGAAAAGTCTTGTAATGTCTGCCAAGATGGAAACAGGACAATAAAAATAGAATGTAAAAATAAATAAATACATTCCCACTACACAATATAATTTACATTATTACTTTTATTAATATCCACATATTGCTTGAAAAACATTCACATGGTAACAGTGTTCTGTTCAAAACAAGTTATTCTTTGCAATACAAAAAGTATAGCCTTTTGTGTTATCAATTGAAACAACAATAAAAATGCCAAAATAATAGAATATCTCTTTTTTTTTTAATTGTCAAGAATCCTGCTTTTCCACCTGACCGTGACGTGAGTGAGAAATTGGGATGGTCAGGTGTTGGGATACTTGGTTTCAAATCATTATTTATCTCTAGTGTGTGAGAGAAACATATCTGATCGAGCAGGGTTTTAACCCATGTTCTAGAGTTCAGAGGTATTGTGGGAGATATGATGCTACCACTAGACCACTGATGTCAGTAATGTTACTTTCTCATATACTTAGTATATAAAAACATTCACATTAAAAATCAAAAGCGAGATTTAGACGGAAATATCCACTTTGGCGATCTCTGATTCTGAAAAAGTGTTTTTTGGCATAACGTCCGTCCATCTATCCGTCTGTACGCAGAAATTCTGAGTAAATGAATGAATCATTTTAATTCGCATTTCATATTTACGGTAGATTTTACTTGTTGTCGATGCTCGAGCTCTAATTTTTTTTACTTGAAAACAGTGTACTTTACATGAAGGTCCATGATTTTGCTTAAATTTTCTCCATGTAAAGAACAATTAGTATGCATTACATTTGCATTAGCGATATTTCTCTGGAAAGTTTGGTGTAGACGCAGTAAAATAATTTCTGTCTGCTACATTTACACATTATTTTACTGTCTCAAGAAGCATTAATACTATTTTGCAGTGTAGATGGACCAAGCAGACCTAGAATGCACTTTTGGTAAACTGAAATGAAAGGATAAAATACATGGAAGGACTGCAAACGCATTGCGGATTGGAAAATTCATCAATTTCTCTCTACAACGAAATTACATTTACATAACACATTTACGATATTTCTAAGACTGATATGTGGCTAAATGTTTTGAAATAATATTCGGAATATTTATTTTACTTTCAAATAAAAGACGGTAATAACTTCATCTAGTGACTTCGAGCATGAATAGCGTACCGAGAGACGATCAAAATATAGAGGACCACACCAGAAATGACCTTTTCACAATATAATTTTTTCTCATTCTATACTGCAGATGGAGAAACATATATGAGAAAGTATATGCAATGGTTTTGCACCTCTCGTACAAAAATGTAATAATAAATGAGAAAACCTCTGATGTCTGTAATGTTCATATGTTCAACGAATTGTGTCCATTGCTAGAACCCTGTCTAATCACAAATGTCAAATTTTGACTGCTGAATTTATGGACTTCATACAAAAGAATGTCATATAATTTTGTCAAAATTCCCTCTCTATCCTAGTTTTGTGGATTTTGCACACAAATGGATGGGAATGTGATTGGACTGGCAATAAAATGGGAGAGAGAAACAATGAAAAATGTTTCTTCGACAACCAAAAAATTGCAATGTTTCATTTGAAAATTTTCTAATTGGCCATATAAAAGCATAATTTGTGCCTAGAATATAAATTCATTTCCCCTCTTTGACAATTTTGAAGCAATTTTTTCGTCACTTCAAGGACTTGCATAATCTTGCTCTTAACAAATGTGTGAATTTTATGACTGTTTTGAATTTTTATTCGTTGTAGACTTCAAAGAATGCAAATATATATTTTTTAATTGTAATCCTCTCTCTTTCAAAAAATGTAAATTTAGAAAATGATGAAAAATAAACATATTTTCCAACTTCACCCTTTCAATTTTTTTATTTCTCAATAGAAAAGGTCCATGGTTATTTTGGTTATAAATGAAAAATAGAAAATTTGGTTCAAGTTACCTCCCTCGCCAAAAATTAGTAACAGTCGCTGAAAAGTGAACAAAACATTTTACTATACATAATATATATTGAATATGAATGATATAAATGAAAGTGTATTAAAATTTTGAGAAAAATTATCGTTTAAACCCATTCTCTTACCAAAATCTCTTGAAATGATGTAACACTCGGAGACTCATCCTTTACATATTTGAAGAACAAGAAAAACTTGAAAAATGAGGTTTGAGCAGGAGAAGAAATTGACACATGGACTAAAAAATTCACTATTTAGTGATTTTGTCAAATTTTGTAAAACATTAAATATTGTATAAGGTGCGTGCGCCAAAGGTGAACCATGCTCTTAGGGGGACTCTTTTTTCTGTTCTCCTATGAGTTGACCTACCATTTTGTTATATGTCAGCATATCCTCGAACGTAGTTGCATTCTATCAGTATTTTGAGAAATGACATCGGTATTTAGGAGGTATGGTGTGCAAATTACTGATCGTGTAACGTTGTTTGTTGTAAATTACTCATTATTTGTAATATTACGTGCAAATATGCATTATCAAATGCTCCTCTTATTTCCATAAATATTATATTCTCTTTTGTTTTTTCAGATCATCTAACAGTTGAAGAACAGCATCTTCTGTGTCAATCTCTTTCTTAATACATAAAGTCTATTATCCACCTTTCTTTACCATTCCAAATAATCCATTATCCTTTTTGTGATTTCTGGAAGATATCCCTTTTGTACAAACACATATAGTTTGAATACATTTAAATTTTAAACATAAATTAACCAAGTATTAAAAAAATTGTTTTGAACTGTAAAGTTTCAGTATTTTATTGCACAGTGTAGTGTTTTATACAATGTATAGCATTATGTTATGCCAAGACTACTCCTGCTACCCTACCAAATTGCAGTGTAATGATATCACAAACTTCCTCTCTCCTCCCACCAGATATATTATACAATTTATAGGCAGCTCCTAACTTTTGTTTTGGAAGTGGTTCTGAAGTACACATGTGCATAAGATTTACTTGTCCACTTTCTTTTGTAAACAAGTCATTTTAATTTTTTTTAACTTTTTAATAATATTCAAAGGAGGTGTACTTCGTTGAGAGTGAAGAAAATTTATTTTTGAATTCACCCTAATGTTAGTGAACTACTTACTTTGAATATCCTTTGTTTTCAGGCACATTTTACAAAGACTCGTGCTACATCAAGATCCAAGTCTGCTTCTGAGAGGCCTGCAAAGCGCATGCGCACCAGTTCAGATGCTCCCTCTGGAACACGTTCATTGTCAAGATCAATGTCGAGACCTCCACGTGATGAAATGGGTGTTCCAAATTTGGAGGTAATTTTCCAAGGTTTTTTTTAGATCTTATCACAGTATTATTGCTTTGGTTGCATAGAGATAGCAAAGTACAAATTCCTGAATTCTATGGAAATTGTAATTGACTCTTGTTTTAAGGTTGTGTGAGATAAAAAAAATTGAAAAGTGACAAACCAAATGACCTAGTCCAAGTATTTTTTTCTTTTTAAATTGTAGTTTCGTATAGTATACTAATACCATGCATTATGCTATCCAAAAATTTAACAAGTTTGTAAAATAATGATTTTTACAACAGTAATTAACAATTTTTTATTGCAAGAGATTATTGGACCTTCTTAAGTACCATAAAATGTGCTGTTATGCAGAATATGCTCCATTGATGTTGCTTTCTCTCTTTTTTCTTTTTTACATACACATGTATTTAAAATACATTTCTTTTTCCGCCTCCTAGATCATTGTCACCTGATTTTCTCCCCCTGATAACTAATGCTTGATTTCAAACTTAACCTCCCTAAAAAAGGCTTTGTGAAGTCGCAAATAGCAAAGGAATAGGGGCAAATGTGAAAAATGTTTTGTGGTAGTTATTTATGATATAATATTATTGTACATTCCAAATTACAGTTTTTAATATTCATTCATAGGTGAAAGAGAAACTCAAGAAAATAGCTCATAAGGCACTTAAGAAGAAAGTGATGAAGAAGGGTCTCAAAGGAGAAGCTGATAGATTCATAGGCAACAAAATGCCTAAACATCTTTTTAGTGGGAAACGTGGTGTTGGTAAAACAGATCGGCGGTAATTTTATTATTCATTATTACATAATCAATGAATATTGTTGTTGAGAAATTCATAAATAAAGTTATTGTGTTTATTCATTTGTTTTATTGGTCAATTTTTTAAAAACATTTTCTAAAGCAATACCCTAGCTACAGTTTAGTGAAATTTATCATTATTAAGTCAGAACCGAAAACATTTTCTGCATACTTTTGCTTAAGGAGAATAAGATTTCCTTTATTCTCTTATTTTTCAGCGTCAATGTAGTTGAATTTCTTAGAAAAATTCCCTTTTTCACTAAAAGTAAAATATTTGTTTTTTGTAGAAGTTTCCATCGATAGTTTATTTTCTAAGGAGTTCGAAAGTTTGCTACTAGATGGTGGTGGTGGTCTAAATTATCGGTCCGTGGTGAATATTAATGCGACTAATATTAAATAAAATAACACTGTCAAATGCATTTAAATTTAATTTTGCACTAAACTATAAATTAAGATTATCTTTCAACAATTATGCGGAATTGTTAATTAAATAGGTGATGTGGTAGTGCGGATGTATGCCTGTAGATGGCAGGTGTAGCGGCGTTGGTTGGTTCTGCGGGTAGGTGCGAGAAAGTGTGGTTCAAACGGTATTCTCTCATTTAGTGTATTTTTTAGTGGTTCGTTGAAGTACAACGTTAGTACTTCAATAAGAATTCGAGAGTACTCGTGTGCGCGTGTTGCATTATATCATTTAACATCTGAAAATGTAGTATCAATGTTCTTCGAAGATCGAATCATTTGGCGGTTCTTCTCAGTTGGGAAGCCATGTTGCTACATTGAAGTGGGAGAGAGGATACGACGAAAAAGAAAATCATCGAACGGTTTTGATAGTTCATGACATGTTAGGAGATAAATTATAAATGAAGGTAAGTTAATTTTGTTTTCATATTAACTGTTGTAATGTAATTATTTTGGCGTTATGACTCGTGAGTCACGTGAATACCACTTTGTTTATACCGAGGAGACAGGGACTTGAAAGAGAGGCTGGTACAAGTCGGCGCGTGGAGTTGTCTAGACACGTGCAGTTTCTTGGCGTGGATGCGGTTTCCTTCGGTGCTTTGTTAGCCTCAAGGCCGCCCGACGACGATCAATGGGGCCGGGCGGTTGCGAGGAGCGCCGGTCTTTTGGCGGGAATGGGGGGGAGAGGGCGGGGACGCGAGGGTCCATGTGACGTCAGACACCGTATCGAGCGAACGATTAGTCGGCGGGGTTTGTGGGGGTGGATGTAAGCTGTGTTTACGTTGTGCGCTTGGTGCGGCCGGCACCAGGGGGCAGCAATGACGCGTCGATACTGTGGCTGCTTGAGGGTGTTGCACCCCACTGTCCTCACATTTTGTGCTTGCATCTCTGCGAAAATTTGCCGTGAAGTATTGTGGCTCCTTAGAGAGGAATGAAAAAATACCATGAAGAGGGCACGTGCTAGAACAACAATCTTTAAGAGTTGTTCACTTGTGTTCATGAATTGAATTGAGAATGTAGGAATAGTTAAAATTGTGCGGATAGTTCAGACATGTGGCGATGGTCGACTGCTTTTAGTTTCAACTCGTTCGGTAAATCCGTTTGGTGTTGAATCATTGAATATTAAGTGATGTCACCCATGTTCACTGTTTTAACTCCGATCAATATTTGTTTTCCTTGACTACTAGTAATTGCAGAAGAATCTTTGTTGTGTGTCCGCTTCAAACATGCAAAACGGTAACACTTCGCCTAAAGCGGTATGTTGGTCCAATGAAGAGATGTGCAAAACTTACAAGTACAAAGAGCTGTTTCGGGAGGAACACAAATTTATTTTGACTAAGACTTTTTCTATTCTTAGTAATATTTAGGTGCTTCGTTTTGTATAGAGTTAAAGAAATGTGTAGAATGTTGCAATCACTATTAATTCAATATGTTGATTTGGACTGACGAATTCAATATCGGAAATAGTGGTGTGCGTCGTGTCGTACGGGTTTCCAACCAAACCAATCTATTTGAATCGAAGTTTTAGTCACAAGTAAACGGAAATAAAGCAGTTTCAAACCGAGGATTAAATTAATTTGTCCAAAGTTGAGTAATGTTTTAATTAATTTTATGAAAAATAAATAAATATGAAATGAAAATGATGTATTGTTAGTATGACGCATATACCTCATAAAATGAAAAATAAATTAAAACAGACATTGATTCAAATAGTTAGTTTTTTTTATTGTTGTGTAAAACATGACTACATTTTAAATGAAAATTATACGGTTTTTCACACAGACAAGGTACAATTTACAATCATGTAATATTTTTATCCAAAACACTAAACAAATAAATTCAAAAATCAGAGTAAACATGCAGTAATCATTTATGTAATACACAGTTCAACTGCAGTCACCAAATAATGTGTATCATACCCTGCAAAACTAATAAAAAGCCATATAAAATGTCAGGACCGGCGCACCCAGGATTTATGAGGGTGGGGGGGAGCTTGAGGAATGAGAACATGGCTTCAATCAATAATTCGATAGAACATAAATGAAAACAATGGGTATAAACCTAAAGATGCGAAGTCTTATAACATGCGATCGAAAAAGTCAGTCGATGCAGAGATGTAGAACGTAAAAACAATTTAAATATATAGAGGACTGAGAAATACTTCCTTGGTTAGGGAACGCTCTTTCTAAAAAAGTAGCAACTTGTAAATAAATAAATAAATAAAAGCAGTTTCTATGATCGGTTTTCCTATAAATCGCTTCGTAATAGTATTGTAGACTATGTGTGACTTATCAGTCTCCACAAAGGAACCAGATTCATTCTTAAAAGACTCGTTTCCTCAAATTAATATTACGCATTACTTGTTATATATAGCAACGAAATTAATTTTCATCCGTTTGTTCGTTATGACTTCTTTCTGCCAATACGTAATCGATCGGTTACAAAACGTTTATTTACTCGCCACATTTGACAATTTACTGTTGACCATTATTCTCAAATAGTTGTCAGGAATGGGAAATATATATATGGATTCGATATAATAAAAAAAACCTTTATAAGTACTTCAATTAATTGATCTAATAATTTAGTGTTTTTATTTGGTAATTTTGTAGAAATTCTTTTAATAAAACTAGAAAGTTAATGTTCAATAACCACTATTTGTCAACAGACCTGGAAGTTGATTAAATTAAATGTTACCAATTATCCGGTGTTTGCTTGATCCCATTTTTCTACCGGCGCGTCTTCATCAATAACCAGACTTCCTACTTCCAAGCGCGACTGTTTTTTTTTCACCCACATCACTTAATTGTATTTTTTCTCAAATAATCAGTTAATAGCCGTTTCATAGTTAATTGTATTGTTAGTAATTTTGGCTAACCGTAACTTTTACTATACAGATTACCTTCATGAAAAGAATGAACACTTCGCACTCAGTGAATTGAGGCAGCCTAGTTGGCGGAGTATGGTCGCCACTACTATCTTTCTGCGGACATGATCTCTTTGCTGGACATTCCTAAAAAGATATCCCTTTCCCCACGTGGGTCCTTCGCCTTTGACCCAATAACGGCGCCGCGAAGTCGATAGCTGCCTAGGCATATTTTCAATTCTCGTAGGGACAATCACATTCTGGCGTTTTGATGACATATCGGTCTCTGGAATTTGGTATGACCCACAGATTACAGCTGATGTTTCCGTTCCAACGGCGGTTAAATCGTGTTCATTTTAAATAACTTTAAATATTCCCAGATACGTTATTCCGGAGTAGGACAGATTAGGTTGTCTTTAATTACATATCCTCATAGAGTTTTATCATGAATATTGATCGAATTTTCCTTGAGTAAATAACAATATTTCGTGCTAATGCCACAAGAATTAATAAATAAGTATTTAGTTATATTTATCCCTGGATAGTTGATAGACCATCTAGCAGTAGAGCAGCATGGAGCAGCATTATGAAAAACTTTTTCTAATAAAAAAAATCGACCCTATGAATGATAGGTGAGGGAATACCTACCCGAGGGGAACCCCAATCGAGGGTACTAAAAATGTTTTAATGTATTTGGATGAATGAAAACTATGATTAAATAAATAGTTAAAAACTTACGACCTTTATGGACAAATAATATTTTTTTCTCTGAAGAGCTCGCTTCGTTTCGATGTGGATTTACGTCATCAGGTGATCAAGTTATAACAAATTATAACAAACATAATAGGACAAATGAACATGATATAAACAGAAATATAAGCACAAAAAGTTTACAAAAAAGCAGAAACACAAACATGTTATAATGTATTGTATAAACCAGGCAGTTTTTCAGTGTCTCTGCGTAAATTCAAACTCTTGTGTGTATTTTTTATAAATATCATTTCTGATATAAAATATTTGTAATAACATCTTTGTCCAAAATTAATGTATTTTCCCTAACCATTAAGTGATCATTATTAATGCAAGGTGAGGTAACTACACTTTGTTCTACTGATTTTGAATTTCTTTTGTGTTCCTGGATTCTAGTTTTTAAACTTTTTTTGTTTGACCTATGTAGCTAGCATTACAATAAATTTTATTTTGTAGATTACGTTGTAAGTACTCATGTGATATTTCTTATCTTTCTCTTTCGTTATCAAATTATTCCTTTTATTTTTAAATGTTGAAATAAATTTCGCATTCTCCGACTTAAGTAATCTATGATCTGAAGGAGTTATGAACTTGTTATAAAGAAACACTGCATAAATCATATTATTTAGTGGAGGTTGCGTTAGTTGATGTGTTTTGAAGGTAATACAATCTCTTTTTAATATTTTTATTAACAAATTCTACGGGATAGTAATTTGTGGAAAGTATGTTACGCATTATATGTAAATTTTCCCTCCGATGTTTTTCATCCGAAAGTACTATAGCTTTATCTATTAAATTATAAATCATAGCTCTCTTTTGTGTTAAAGTATTCTCTGAGTAATAATTTAACCCGACAATAAAAGTCCTTCGTATACCAATTAAAAGATAGTTTAATGTTCTTACGATTAATTGATACATCAAGAAAATTTAGTTTATTATTTTCGATTTTAATGTGAATTTTATCCAAGGTTGGTAACTATTAAATGTATCTAAAATGTTTTGTATTTCATTTTCTGGCACTATACAAAAGATATCAACTTATCTGGCATAAAGTGCTGGTGTAAAATTTAGTTTCTCAAGACTTAACTTTTTCTTAATCCCTTAATACAAATTCTGACATAATAGGGCTTATAGGACTTTCCATGGGACATCCCTCGACCTGATGATAAATTTTTTGATTAAATGTAAAATATGTAGACTGCAATAATAATCAAATAGCTATTTCCATATCAGTTTCTGGAATTTCACAATGATTTTGAATACTTGTCCAATATGACATAATTCCATTTATACATAACTCATTAGTATACAACGTCTAAAAATGATACAACGTCTAATGAAATTAATTTCAGAGAACTAGTCGTGTCGTGTTTCTATATTTGTTGATGAAATCTGAGCTATTAATTACAGAATGATTGAGCTCATTTAATCCATTCCTAAGTATATTTAAGATTGATTTAGAAAATCTTTTTAATGGGCTATCATGGGAAGATATTATTCTATATGGGACATAAGGTTTGTGTATCTTAGGTAAACCTTAAGCCAAAGAAATATTACCCGAGGTGGTATATAAACTATTGTTTCTGTATCTATGTATTTAATATCCATCGTCTAAGTAAGGATTATAAATTTCGTAATATTAATTGGATTACGTAATGGACGTTAATAGTTGTAGAACACTTTTATTGATTTCACCACAATTTTTTTCCATTTTCATTTTTTTCAATGCATAAATGGACCGTCCGCACACGACTGGCTTGCGACACGACTGACGTCTTTCATAAGCGTGAAGAATGAACTGTGCGACGCTTGCAGAAACCTTCCGCACACGGCCCGATTTTTCTTTCCTTCTCTGGCGCGACCCGTCCTTTCAAATTATCCACTTGAGGGCTAATTTGAGTGCCTGTGTGTCGATATCCCTTTCAATTTTCATTTTCGAGTACTTAACCAGAAAGATGCAAAATTTACTATATTTGTACGTATTTATTTTATATTGGTAGAAGGTGAGGTATGGGTACAGTTATAGATTATTAAGGCATAAAAAATTCCTTTAATGTGATGTATCTGTATAGAATAAAGGATACAAAAATGAGAACAAATAAAGCAGAAATCCATAGTAATATGTAAATGAAAAAGTGTCTGTCTGTTTGCAATCTGATAACTAAAGCACTGAACCGATCTTGATGAAATGTAGCAAGGAGGAATTTTGATGTCCAAGATGAACATAGACTTACTTTTAATTAAAAAATGATGAAGGAAAGAATGGTTTTTGACGATAAATGTCGATGGTGTCGAGGGAAAAGTCCGCTGTATTCGCTTATGGTGCCTAAATGATTACGGATAGGTGACAACTATGACTGGCAATATTGTTCGCCTCAAAGAGTTCTCCAACAAAGGTTAACCCAAATCATCGAAAAAAACTATATTGAAATAGTTGTTAAATGCTTCAATTTAAGAGAGTAATTTAAGAAGGAAAGGATGAATCATCTTCAGATTTAATTCTTTTTCTGTTTTGTGCATTTAACAAAGATAAAGTCCTGAAATCGTTTAATTTGGACGAATAGTTTAATTTTACCAGCGTCTTTATGAAATGGTGCAGGCGCACTGCCTCTGTCTTGTCTTGCCTCAGAAGCGAAAATTTGACCGGCGCGACTTCTGGCGAGTGGGTTTGTTCTACCTGAGATATTGAGATGAATAGAGTCGCGATGTTATGTTAGAGTTCGGCCACCATTGGGGCTGGGGGTAAACATCTCTAGAACCCCCGTGGGTGGAGTAGGAAGTGAGGGTTCAATCGAAAAAGTTGGGTTCAATCCTCAGATTTCGGGGTCTTTCAGATAAACGATGACATGATTCCGCATAAATACAAGTTCAGCACTTATGGGCGTGAAATATGCGGAACTCTCCTGAGGGTGAAGTGTGCTAGGCAAGTTGGTGGCATTTCGATTAGTTTGTTTCTCTCATGGACAATTTTACGTAGCTTGCTCAAGGATGGTTTCACACGAGGATTTATTTATTCCTGCTGCTGGAGGTGAAATTCAAAATGCTGTATATAATCAAGTTTTGTATTAATATGTATTATAATACATTTTAAAATTAGGATGCTGTATATTTGTTTTAAAAAGCAGTAAGTAAAGTTATTTTCATCGTAAATAATATATAGCTTTTTTTCCTGAGTATAGTAAGATTGGCCTATCAAGTAAGAAATATTCCGGTCATCGCCGAGTAATCAGCTAGTACATAGATAATATCATTTATGAAATGTTTTCAAAAAATAGAAAAAAGAAATCGGGTTGGAGACGATATTGTTTGCCGTTTCGAAAAATACTCCAAAACTGCCAGTTTGTCTCTCTTCAATTATTGCGCTCAGTTCCGACGTCTATTCTGTCGCTGCTACTCGTTCATACGGTGGCATTTCCTAATAGGTATTATAGTTTTCGAGATGAAATGAAGTTAATATGAGCGGTTCCTCTAATTGACGAAATCTTGGCTTTCATGCGACTTTTGTTTGTGGGCGCATCCTATTGACTGCACAATTTGATTGATTACGCCTTTTCCTGTACTCCCGGCAGATTGTATAAATCTTTCGTGTTTTCATTTTAACAAAAAATTTTAATTGCTTAACCCAAATTACAAAGGAGTAGAGAGGGAGAGATGTTCGTGCGTCAGTGACGTCACACGCCAGACGTCTGCGCGGACAGCAGTAGAGTTTGGGATGAGAATACAGAGTGCTGCAGAGTACGGGATAAATCTCTTGCGTCCTGCAAGGGCTTGTACCGAGCTCGTCCCCGCGGTCAAGAATACACAACCACCCATTCATCATTTGGGTAGGGTCGAACTCATCCCCATGTTTTTCCTGTCTATCTTTTCCTTATAGTTACCCCAGAAATAACTTTTCTGCGTAGATAAAGGATGAGAGGAGAGAGGACTGTTTTTGAAATGTTCT
Source organism: Laupala kohalensis (assembly GCA_002313205.1). NCBI lineage: Eukaryota > Metazoa > Arthropoda > Insecta > Orthoptera > Trigonidiidae > Laupala > Laupala kohalensis. The sequence continues at coordinate 940,442 of NNCF01126704.1, read as the reverse complement.
TGAACCCGCGGGAGGGAATCTTGGAACATTGTTTTATTTTAAAATATTTTCATTTCTCCCAGAAATACGAAAGTAAATATTTCCGGTTTTAGAGAACTTCCACATTTTTCGAGAAAGCCTCATTATAAACGAGAATTTTCTCGTCAATAATACATATAATTTAACTCTTCATTAATTCATTGATAGTATCTCATAATTTGTTAGTGAAAGATTGACACGAGATGATCAATGAGACGTGCTATGCATGTTCTCACTGAGCATCGCCACTTCAGTCTTTCTTATGTCCTCTTGTGTTATGAATGTTTCATTCCATGTAAGACGAGAGTGTACACCGCCCCCTGGTTCGGAACAGAAAATATCTTATTCGCGTAGCGTACGGCAGCCCACAAATAAGTAGGATACAAAAGGAGCGCTCAAGATACAAATGCAGGACTATTAATTGTACACAGCTCTTATACTATTACATATTGTTTGTTTGCTCCCTCCATTTAATTACAAAATACACATTTTTTATCGCAACCAAAATGTTGAAATCGATAACTTTTATGACCTCTTTTCAAAACTTCTGTACTGCGTTGAACATTTCTCGTTTTCCTTATTTTTTGTATTATTGTGAACTATGTTAAGTTTAGCAACTAATACATTTCTACCATAAGAATATTTGGTTAATTTCAATATATTTACGACCTTTTTAGGCAAGCTCTGTTTGTTGCTGTAAAATGATGCATGAAAATATATCTATTTGTATATTTTGTCTTTACTCCCAGTTAAATAGAGTACTTTTAGAAGTACGTAGGTATTATGAATATTAAGATGTGTGAATTATGGTTTGGTTTTAGCGAGGAAAATACAATACTAACACTTATGATTTATAAGGAAAGAACTAAAAAAATATTGTAACGTGGAAGATATGGACAACGGCTATTACTATTATAAAATAAGTTTGGATCACGTTATTTCTTAAATTTGAGATTTATTGAGCTGGTGTATAGTGTTTTAAACAAATTTTAAAATTTCTTTTTTACAAGTTGTAGGTTGTTAAGTATTAGTTTCTTACCGAATTTATCAAAAGTAGTAATAACCTCGATTATGCTGCACTTGATCTTTACGCTACCAAGGTGTACAGAGTTTGACGAAAATCAGAACTTCCCTTTGAAAGTTATTCAACTAACTAGGGAGGATTGAGAAATATCTCCAAGTACGCAAAAAATTGCGACTTTTTAATGCAGTTAGTTAATAGATGCACAATGTACTGAAAGTTTTAAGACTTGAATGTATCCATTTTAGTTCCTCATACGGACACAACGTTGCGCTTCTAAATAAACTACGTGTCCTCCCAGGAATTTGTAAGAGCGGTTAACGGAAATTCATGAGAATGTTTAAATATACTGTAGAATTCTACGTAATGTTTTGTCATTTTTTTACTAATAATTTAAAAAATAAACAATTTAAAACTTAAAGAATTTACTTTTTTTTAAATTTCCACTTACACCATAATAAAACAATGTTCCTCAAAGTGATTCGTGCAGTCATATTTGAATTTTTCTTATAAATGTCGTCGTAATCTTGTACACAAATGCGAGATGTGAGGTATTCTTTCTCTTCCCACTTCCCTCTCCGCAGTGATACAGCTTTGCCAAAGGCTCAACCTGCGGAGGGAATGGACCTCTAACTATTTTGGCGACTGTGCGAGTGGCTAAACTTTATTTTTATAGATGTCCTTTAATGAAACGATATAATTCCTCGTACTATGATAATATCCGCTCTTTGAACGTCGATTTTTTGTTGTTAGCGATTTTTTGTCCGTAAGAGCTTACAGTGCGAAAATTTTTCCCAGTTTGTTATATAATCAATGTTTAATCAATATTATTCAGGTATGAGGATTATTTTTAGCCTGATGAATTACTTTCCATCAACACGAAACAGTCTAAAGAACGTAATGTTTTTCTATCAGTTGGAATCGGCGCACAGAGGAGTATTTCGAGGTGACACCAGACCAAAAGTATTTTACCCTGTGAATTGGGTTGAATATCGCGAATATCCATTTTTTAATTGTACAAAGCTTCTTTGTAAATTTTTATACATTTTATTTATAGCCCCTCAAATTAAAAATATACAGATGTAAACGTAATATACAGATCAAACATATTTATTCAATTGATGCATCAAAAATTGTTACGTATACCTTGTCTCAGGATGGGTATCTTGTTGATGTTGTAATGATTCAACTATAAATAACAATGTGTTGTGAAATTTATTTAAAATAAAGAATAATTGTAAAATTATGTGGACAGTCACAAATCATCCGGTCCGCTCTTCAGTCTGACCACATAAAAGAAAACATTTATTACAATATGTAACAATTGACCGCCAATAATCACAAACAGGGGTGTTGACGCAAACTGCGTCATTGAGAATTTTTTGGGGCGGGGCGTTCCAAAAATGGAGGGTTTTTTTGTGATTTACAATATTTAATATTTAAACATTCAAAATAAATTTAAAAATACCATACATTAAAATAAAAATCATAATGTATAATTTTAAAACTTAAAGGACATTTTAACACGATAAATAATTTCAATTCATTTTCGAAACAATAATAAATCGTAAAAAGTTATGCCGTCCAGATATCTATGGAAACCGGTAAATAAGCAGGCGCGAGTGCGGGATAAGGTCTGGGAGGTCACCTCGTGTGTATCAAAAGACCGAAAGACATCATAATCGCGTGAACCGAGAAGTGAGAAAGGATACCTGCCTCTCTATCTTGCAATAGGAAGATTACACAACAGACGATAGATCTAGTAAACTGCGTTTCAGTGTATTTTGCTCTGAAGATCCATTGCCTTGCCTTCAGTGTTTTAGTTTACTGTGTGTGATCAAGGTCGGAACTCAATTTTGTATCTCGTCTTTTTTCATGGTTTGCCGTTTGGGTACCTGTGTGCTTTCGTTATAGTGCTATACCCGATTTGTGTTGAAGTAATGGTTATCGACGGTATTGGATCTTGTGAAACATAGTCTGAGGTATCATCAAACGTTACTGCGTGCGGTTTAAGGTAAGAACAGAGGTGGAATAAAAACTGTCGTTTCTCGAATTGTACATTATAGTGTCGTCTTTAATATAAATTTAGTTCACGAAAATTTGCAGTCGCACACAAGTATACTCTTTACAAATTGTGCAACATTTTTCTTGAGGACTTTCCTGGCCTACGCTTCTTAAAATTGAGTGACAAATTTGCTATTTGTCTCATCTTTCTTTTTTATCGTACATGTGAAGTAGGGAACATGTGTTTAAGGTGTTTATCCAGTTAAATAATCCGTTGGAACGTAAGAAACCTCGACATCTGCGTTTAGTGCGTATGAATCTAAATATATATGGAATCTGAGAACGGTACTTTGAAATTTTATGAATTAAAACTCTAAAATACATAAGGTTTATTTTTTAAAAAAATAATCTCATGTAAATTTATCCTTTATGAAAGAAAATTGGCAAGTTTACTACGGTTCCGTTCACGTAGAGGGAGTGTTATGAAACAGCGTCAACAAGACCACTACAAATAATAACGGGGCACCTACCTACGGACTTGGTTATATACCAATATTATTTAAAATACAAGATGAGACGGGAGGAATATATGAGTATAATGGTGGCTGGACAAATATTTCGGCAAGAGGAGAATTTATGAAAAAAACACATAAAGAAACTATTGATCGAATGTTGGCAAACACGATGGACAGCGGCAAAGGAAGGAAGAGAGAAAGAGAGCTGAATGAAGTACTATATTTTTAAGGGAAGAAAGAATGGTATAAATATAACCCTGGCAATGCCTTTGTGTTAAGGTACGGGGGCACGTTGAATCATTGTACTTGATAATAGATATATAGTAAATAAATATATAGATAAAAGTCTTTAAAATACATGAGAAAACATGTGCATTGGTTTTGTACTCTGGTTTTAATTGGAGCTAGATTAAATAAGAGAGAGTGTGAGTTGTAAAAAATTTCTAAATTTGGAATGTAATTTGGAAGTGTGTCAAAGCGATGGGGGGGAGGTATTTTTTTTTTGCGGGGGGAACCCTTAATCACAAACATTGCACTTAAAAGTACACATTGAGCTATATGCGTAAAAAAATTTCTAAATGTACTTAGGTCTTTATATGACTTATACTTTAAAAATAATTTACTATTAAAATTTTTATAACAAACAGATACTGTAGTTAATATGAAATAAGCATGAAAATGCCATTAGGGACACACACAACGGATATTTACGTGAAAATCTCGCAATCGAAGTTTTTCGTGATTACAATATGTATATGGGAAGATAACACTGTTATCCGTTCAGTATTTTAATTTGTCAGGTTAATTAATTCATTCTTTACTATACCATACTAACTGAACACATGTCTTAATTTTGTAATATTACTTGCAAATATGCTTTGGTTATTTTCCAATTGATTCATAAAATAAGCAATGGTTTACTTCAGATACAGAAGTCTTTCTTTACGATATAGCTGCTTCTCTGTGCTGTTGAAGACTTTGTAGCCAGTCCTGCAAACATCAGCCTCGGTTACACTGAGCGGGCGCAAAACAAACCCTTCACAAGAATGCGACACGCCTCTTCTCGGACTACCGAAAGTCCTCTCAAGACGGGTTGCCCCGAATGGCAGTAAGAATCCTATGCTGAAGGGTGTGGTGCAAAAACCCCACTGTCCAAAAATCCCGCTGCGAGGAAACCCTATAGGTCAGGCAGTAGGATTATATCGACCCTTCCGGGTTATCTCTGGTGAGGAGAGTGAATGGAAGAGTAATTCATTGCCCTTTCATTTCCTTCTAGATAAGAACCAGTTGATGCTAAAAAAATATCATTAATCTAAGGAAACTGTGCTCATTTTTCTCGTCTACAATACGCGAATAAAACAAAATTTGAATCACATTTCTACGATGCCTCATTACTGAGATAAGACTATATTACTCAGAAAATGTTAATTCTCATAAAAATTACTTATAAAATCTACTCCCGACAATGTTAATTCTTGATTTATATTTCCTAGGTTTTATTTGGTTAAAATAATATATAATTTGATTACATATTGGTTCTATTTCTGACAAGAATAATTTTTTGCAAAAAAAAAAAAAACGATTCCCACCAAACTTCATCAAATCCTTTGACGGTCTAAATGATAGAGGTCTATTTCTAAACTTTCTGTGTCCAAAATCGACTACAGTAAAGCTCCGTCAATGTTTTTCGGTTAAACGCTTCATCATTTTTTTTTATATTTTATATTGTAGAGTTTATTTGTAATTTTTTTATATTTGCATGTTAATACAGATAAATTTCTTTCATTTGAAGCATTTGAAGGCAAGAAATTGTTGTTAGGCACGTCCTAATCCCCCCAGAGTTTTCAATTTTTTGACATGATTTTGGAATCGAATTTTTTCACGTTAATCCATCATAAAAACGTCTGGATATCGAATAATAATATATGACGTGCCTGGTAAATTGGGTTGTAAGAAATCTCATTTTTCACGTTAAAGAGTCCTTTCTACATAATACACATAAGGTGACGTAAAAATGCCTCAGGGGCAGACTTTTTATGTACACAGAAATATTTAACATGCTGCTTTTGTTTTCTTTTAGTATTACAAGGAGTTAAAGTGCAGCATAGCAAGAATTCCCACTCGAACCCGGGGTAGGTCGCTACTATTAAATAAGTCTTATTTTATTTATTTATTAAACCAGAAAATTTTACAAAGTAAAATCGTATGGAGGTAAATTAATTACCTTTAAGCAGGTCTGGTACAAAAAAGGTACATACTATTCTTACTAAAAAGAAAAACACCAAAAGTAATCCTATATTGTTACTCATGTAATCATCAACTATGTATAATCGCTGAAGACGTGTAGCTAGTTTGAACAGACAAAAGCGGTGCTTTAACAACTATTGAAATGTAAACTATTAAGAAAAACGTACAAGTAATTCATACAAATATCTAAACATTGGTCCTAATCCATTTCTTTAATTTCTTCTTTATAATTACTATCTTATAAGTTAAATTTTTTAGATTTGGCAATGAATTATATAATTTATTAATAATCACTTTAAAATTCAGCATGTTCTCATAAAATATTAATATAATTAATAGCTTTTTTTCTCGCGCAATTTTTATTCAAATCTCCCATGATAATTCGTTTTATATCAATTATGTACTACTAGCAGATTACCTGGCGTTGTCTGGAATTTTTCTCAGACTAATCTTTTGTTACTCAGGAAAAAATAAAATCTACCTATATTGTAAGATTAAAATACTTTTACTTACTGGTTTTTAAAAACATGTACAGCATCCTAATTTTTCAAATTCATAATAATATAAATTTAATACAAAACATGAGTGTATTGTATTGCACCACTAATTTGGTGATATTAATTTATTAAATTGTTGATTAATCAGGGCGTGGGTTCGCGAAAATTACAACCGATGGGGCCAACATAAGTAGAGATCCCTACTCTTGGAATTAGAGAAATTAACATGAAACAATTTACACTTATTCATAAAAGAAATATATAAAAATTAAACATTCAATTTTGAGAAGAAACTAATTACTCCCACAATACATTCATACAGTGTAAATTTCTTTCCCCTCCAAAATAGTTATACAGTTCGCTCAGCGCGTTAATTAAATTGTCTCTTTGGGTTAATGACCACTCTTTATGACGTGAATTACTTCAGTCAGTTCATGGAATGATTATATGATATTTACAGCTTAATAATAAGCTGTTACTGAGCCGTCTTTACAAACATAGAATAGGATGGATCTCATTAAGGGTGACAACTGATTTGTTGACGAATCCGGCATCAGCGAAGAATGCGATTTGGTTGTTCGCTCCATGTGAAATACCATGTGACTAGGGCTTGACAGGGACCATCAAGGTGTACGTGGTGCATGGACGGCGCCATCCCCACTCTACTGTGAACACAAAATGTATGTGAAACAAGATCTATTAAGTATATAACATGTTTCAGTTTCACTAATTTAAAATGAAGTAAGTCCAAATACTCACAAGTAGCCATGCTCCATCATGGTGTGTGGAATTTATACCAGTAAAAACCTCCCTTTCTTCCAACTGGTGGAATGCTGCCCGCGAAACGTTTATTACGGTTCGCGAGTTATATAACATTTCACATCAACTTTTTCATCAAATGTTTGGGGCCACAATTGTATGTAATAAATCTATGTTGTCAGAATTAATATTGCACGTGGTATGTCCGGTGAGAGAAAACAAAAAATTGGAGTTACCTCTTAATACATTACAATGTAAAAACATTTTATTATAAGTAAATATTAAAAATACGTTTTTAAAATAAAAAATATACAATTTAATTTTTCCAACTTCAAGTAATATTTATTTGTTGATGATAATCAAAGTATCGCGTTACAGATATGACCCATTAGTTGTATACATTGGGGAACATTTTGCCAAACTCCATCCCATACCGCCCCGAGCGATCGAAAATGTATAGAAAATGTCCCGCGGATTAAGATAAGTTGGACAGGGCTGATTTAGAACCATCCTGTGGGACCTTCGTTTTTTACACAAACGAAATTATTTTGAGAAGGCCTGATAAATATATTAGGGTGTTTCATTTTTCCAAAGATGTGTCTTGCTTATGCCCCAAGTTTTAGTGATGTAAAAGATATATATGTCAAATTTCAAGAAGATGGGATAGTACTTAGGGGTTTCACACATTGATCACTTTTATCTCAAACTAGCGAAATTTCTAATATTGAAGTGCTTTGAACTAATGATCTTCGCAGTGGCGAAGTGACAGAGTTTTCGCCTTCAGCAACTAAATAATTACGTTCAAGCCCTAAATCAAAACCTTGATGAGACACGTCTACTTGGGATCAAGAACAGTTCTCTATTCGACAAACAAGTACTTAATTTATAGCAACTGCAATTTATAGCAACTTGTCCACGGTGTTTCAAAAATTTCCGTATCTCCAGCTACCGTTTACCGAGGTCGGGCGATCAATAGAAATAAAATTGCTAAGAAAAGAGTCACTTTTTAAAAATCTTCCTCATTGGGATAGTAAACTGTTGCCCTCAGTTGCACATGGGTGTGTCTTTTTTCGCTGGGCGACGGCGTTGAAAAAGGAGGATGCCCGGGAATATCTCGATGTCCCGGTGGGCCAGTCATCCCTGACCACATGTGACTGAAATTATCTTGTACAGATGGTCAGAAACCTGTTCAACAGTGACTTTATGATTACGTACGCATACGTAACCATTATTCTGATTTTAAAAATTAAGCATGTGAAATCACCCCCATAGGTTATCTCCAAGAGTTAAGATTGCCTTCGTATCACCCATAACCTCGAACAATTATAAACTCTTTTAACTCAATAACATAGCCTCTACAGAACTAAGTTAGCAGAAACTGAAACACACAGACCTCTTCGCGTATATGATCTAGATAGATACAATAGCGCTCATTTCGAGAAAGCGCTGATCGATTTTTCTAGTTTTTCCATAGTCAGGGTAAGCCATGTGATGTCATCTTTCTCTTGCATGTTGAATGATGGAAACATCCCCTCTTTCGGTGGAAGGTGGATTACTCTGCCATCAAAGAGTCGTGTGCTGCAGTAGGCGTAGTTGGTTGGCTGGAACTCGAGGATTATTGAGCAGCAGTGACTGAAACCGTGGCGTCGCCTGTTGCAGATGTGGCTGAGGTCGGAGCAGCGGGAGCGGCGACGCCGGCGTTTGGGCGGACGTGTGGCGGCGGCGCTGGCGGCGGTGGCGCTGGCTGCCGCGGGACCCTCGCCAGCGGCGTTGAAGAAGGGCGGCGGCGCTGCGGCGGCAGCCCGCTCCCCGACGGGCCGCGCCGTGCGCTGGCGGCGGCGTGCCGGGGGCGGAGCCCGTGCCCATGCGTCTTTGCTTCGCGAGGTACGCTCACTGCCTTGCTTTCCCTACGTTTCGTCGAGCTGTTTTCCAAAGCGTTCAAAAATCACTACTAAGTCCAACCGGGTTACATCGTTTTTCGACGTCTCAACTGAAAATGTGCTTAAAATACAATGATCATTTAACCGTTCGAAAACTCGTTTCGTTGATATCGATATGGAGTGAAGGCTTTTATGGGCTCATCGTTTTCTTTTGGTTATCTATGTGACTCCGACTGACATGTAAAAAATAAACAAATCATATTTGCCTTATTTGTTGGGAAGAAAATTATTCAAAATGTCTATGAAAGTCAGTTATTGGGTGTGTTTTGTTGTGTGTGACTTGTCTGGGGAAGACTTAACGTTTCGTCGAAAGCTGGCATTTCCAAACTTTTATTTGACGAGTTCACGGGTTCTTACGAGTGTCGTCAGTGAAAGGAGTATGAAGAGAATGAAATTTTCTTTTGATCAACTGAAACATTTTTTACATAAACAGGCCGGTACAAGAACGACTTATAAAATTGGTGTGGTTCATTGTTTTAAATAGAGTACGATATTTTCTCGGTGATTTGTTTCGTTTTACAAGCATATTTCTTCTCTAAAATCTAATCGAATGATTGGATTTCTATTGTGTATAACAAAAGTGCGCAGTATTATTGACTGGTGACCGATGAAGTTTTAGTGCAATATTTCGTAATTATCAACAACACTGAGGCTACGGTTTTTACTTCTTGAAATGGCCAACATTTAGGAAACATGAAAGTAGCTTCTCTAGCAGTAATTTACTATTCCCGGCAGATACGCAAGATCGTACTGCCATAAAATAAAACATGGCCCAGTTTTCGCGCATTCAATTGTTGTCACGGAGTTAAACTCGCGTTTACTCTTCCCTCTGGTGTCTCAGGGGCTAGCATGCTTGCGCGCCACCGAATCACTCCGGGTTCAATTCCTGGTGGGTCCAGAAAAAATTGTTGGTTTTCACTTCAATGTCCCAGTTCATATAGTTGTGTCATTTGAAACGCGAAGCCTCCTTCTATTCACCTCCTACTACTCCTAGTACTAACTATTACTATTACTAACTACTACCACCACGTGGACCAAGTTGTTAGTAAACCAAGCTAACCGACCCACCTACCAACAATGGCCCTACCACTCACCCCCTACCTCCTATCGCTCCATGTAGATAAGCTTCAATACAGCTATGACTGTTTTAAATGATGAAGAAATCATCTGAATGTGTTTCAATTTCCCACCTTCAAGGAAAAATTATGATTTTGTACATGAGCCAGTGGTGAGAGAGAAAAATAAAAAATAGAGAAACGTGTTTTCCCTTGTGGGAGGGGAAATGAACATACGGACTGTGGTAACACAAGATTTTAGGCCTATGAAACACATTAATCCGGATTATTCAAATATCCAAAACTTACCATAGCTAGACGGAGAAGCGTTAATACGTTAGTCGTTTACATTTTGTTTAACTTCAAAGTTAATTTTTGTTTTCTTTTTAATTTTCTTTTATACTTGTTCCGACAGGGGAGAGCGAAAAATTTGTTTCGTCTCGCAAAGTCGGATCAGACGATCTTTTATTGCTCAAGGTCATCCGGGGTGCCTGCTCTTTCTCGTAAAATGATTGTAAATCCTTGGACATATGCTTTTACTTCATGAATGACTACATTCAATACGACTCAATACCTCAGTGCTGTTTGTGCCAAGCAATGCGTCGTATAGTGGGGTATTTACCCACGAAGGGCGGACAAAATTATTTTCAAGTTCATTTTATTCAAAAGTATTAATATCTGTTTATCATATATGTAGGCAAAACTCTGTTTATTAGTGTATATTGACATAGTCATGTACCTTTTTAATTTATATAAAAGTTTACAAAAATGATTTGTAAATTTTCAATTTTTTTGTTAATTGAATTTTAATTCTAATTTACTAAAAATGATATAACTAACGAAGAAAAATGTTCTTACTGTTCTTAAAATAACTGACAGCGGTGGTCTAGTTTTAGCGTCTTCGCTAGAGCGTGGGTTCAAACCATGCTTGGCCGAAGTAGGTGAGGTTTTCAGCTGGGGTTTCCCTCACCTACTGTCTGTTCGGTACCATAAGCTTCCCGGCAAACGAAAATCTCTCATTCCTAATTCCCTCTCACAAGTCCAACGGTTAGGTGGAAGAGTAGGTGTCATGGCCCGAACCTCGCCAAAAGAGAAAATAAATTAATAATTACTTATCAAAATATGTTGATAGGTATGAGTTGATGTCTAAAATATTAACGTAATAAATAAAAAAGTGCTTTAAATTGCTGATAGATTGTATTGAGAGATGGCTGATATTGTTCAATGTCACAAAAACGATCTTTTATCGCGTATAAGGGAAAAATTATCGATGACGATGAAAAATACCAGAACATACCCCTGGCAATTGTTGTACAATCGCCAAAGAAAAATAATTGCACTCGTAGCACAATTTTCAAATATTATTTTTAATCTTAACTTCGCAAAATCGAATTTCACTTAATAACCAAAATTTGCTGTTTACACCAAGTTTAGTTGTGCTCTAAAATGCACGAAGGAAGCGCACTATGGAATATGTATACACTACGGTGTTTTTCCTCCCAGTGATACTACTGAATCCCTATGCTGGACATAGCTTCGTCCTGATGACATTATTGAATTTATCATTTGACATCTATGAAAGTAGCCCCGAGTTTTCAACAGACGATCCTTGTCGACGTAATAACGCCGTTGAGGTTCTGTCCCCACATAGCGTTGCCAACAGGTGGTACGTCGGATCTTCAATTGAAAATATTTTACTCGTCCCCATACATCCGTTGCTACCGCGTAGAGCTATCAGATAGCAGGCACGTGCAATGCTTCTGTCGCCGCGAACGGTGGCGAGACTGCAGCGTAGCCGCGTGTCTACGGAGTGCACTTCATTACAACCGACGATTTAGGTCTTTTCATTCTTCTTTAATTTTATTGCTCTGTTTTCAATATATTTTTAAAACTTAATTATATTCTTAATTATTTTCAAATCAAATAATTTTCATAATCTTAACAATTAATTCTTGTACTTCTCATCCTTAACACGTTGTTTAAATTTTTGTATTTCATTCTGTCTTAGAATGAAGATGCCAGCTAATTTTCATTTATTGACACACTTCACTCACCCACCCACTCCTTCCGTATCGTCTTTTTCTTAGGACAGCTTGGCTCAGTGCGTATAGCGCTGAGCTGCCGGCTGGATGGGCAGAGTTCGCTCCCAAGCAAGGTGTAGTTTTGAGCACATCTCAACATCCAGACTGACTCAACAACAGTCAACTCAGACCTATTCAGCCTGCTGTAATATGAGTTTCGGGTTTATCCTGGGATTACACTGGCTGGAGCGAGATGCTGGCAACATCTCTTTCTTGATATCGAGACCTAGAAATTGCGGAACTCTACCCTCCGTGAACTCCATGCCTGTTGCAGGACAGTTTGACTTTGTTTTGATATCTAACTTTTCCACTTGTGTGCTTTCGGGAGCGCCATCTTCTCAACTGAGAATCACTTTGTTTCGCACGGCGTTCTGTGTGTTTCACTTTCGTACCGCATCGCATTTTGTGTTTGTACCCTTAGATAAAAAGTGCCTTTTTGTCGGCTTCCGCGAGAAAATATATTTGGCGGGCTTGGCGTCCATTCTCTGACTGTTTGACATATTTAACATTTAAAATATTTCTATCAACTTTTAACGGTTAACTTGATCTTCCGTTAAATTTTCACTAAAGTTTAACAAACCCTCCCAGGGAACACCATCTTAACGAAGCACTGTCCGTGCGGGTGGCGAGGGTTTGCGCGTACCAGCGAAGCTCAGAGCTATGCCGGCGGTAGTGTAACTACCAGCAGGGCCACCCAAGCCGGACAGGTCTCAGCTGAGGTACCAGACGAAGTGTGTTTCACAACGACCTATCTTCCCCAACAAATCCCGCTTCCTTACCACCTGCTGCCTTGTAGGAGGGGGAGGGATTCCCAAAGGCTAAGGGAAGGATACCCCGACAGAAAACCGCGTTTAGCCGGGAAACGTTGAGGGCCGTAGCCCATCCGACACCATGACGTAGGGTTAATCACCCACTCATGGGTTACATTAGATTCAGAGCCAAATATTTAGCCTCGGAAATCAATCAACAACTGAAAGACAACCGCGCATTCGAAATGGTACGAGAATAGGTATATGGAACATAACATCTTTAACAGACAAAGAAGTAGAAATAGTGGAAGAGATGGAAAAACACAAATTGAAGATATTGGGTATCAGCGAAACAAAAAAGAAAGGAAATGAGGAAGTAAAATTAGATAAGGGATATGTACTGAGATTTTTAGGAGTTGGAGAGAAAACAAGAGCGAAAGAGGGAGTAGGAAAAATAGTTGACCCAGATCTAAAACGCTAGAGTGCTGTCTTGGGAACCCGTAAACTCGAGAATTATAACACTGGATATACAACTTGAAGAAAGAGTGACTTTAATTAATATTTATGCTTCACCTGCTGACAAGGAAATACTAGAAAAAGAAGCATTCTATACGCAGTTACAGAGAACCATAAACATTAGTGGAGAGAATAACAACCACATTACCATCATGGGGGATTGGAATGCTAGGATAGGCAACGATAGAAGAGTGGGGAAAGGAAGTATGGGTGTGCATGGAGCAGAAAGAATCAGAAACGAGAATGGAACACGCATGATAGATATATGTGTGGGTAACCAGCTATTGATAGGCAACACTTGGTTTCCTCACAAATCAATACATAAATTTACATTCAAAACAGTAAAAAATCATGTAGAATACAAAAGTTTGATAGATTACTTCACATACACCAGAGCATTTAGATATGCAAGACATTAGAGTCTATAGGAGTGCGGAGCTTAGCACTGAACACAAGTTGGTAGTAATGAAAGTTAACATCAAGATTCAGAAATGTGTAAAGACTAAAAAGTATTCAAAAATAAAGGTCGAGGAACTACGGGGAACAGAGAAAATAAGGGTATTTCAAGAAAAACTACGTATCAAGTTACTTAAGTATGGCAACGTAGAAGAGTGGGACCTGGAAAGAAAATGGTGTACCTTCAAATCAGCTATAATTGAAACGGCAACGGAGGTATGCGGTTCAAAAACAGTAAATACGAGATTCAAAAGAACTAAATGGTGTAATGAAAGGGTTAAAGAACTGGTTAAAATAAAAAAGAAGGCTTATCTTAAATATCTACAGACCAAAAGACATGAGGATTGGGAACAATACAGGGAAGCTAGAAACAATGCAAAAATAGCGGTCAAACAGTCGAAACAGCAGACCTGGGAAGAATTCGGAAACTAAGCCGAAAAGAATTATAGAGCAAACAAGAGTCTGTACTGGCGAACCATTAATGGACTGAGAAGAAAATATAAAAAGCCAGTGAGAAATGTAATAAACAGTGATGGTGAGATGGAATCACATCCCGCGAGAATATTAGAAGTTTGGAGGAAGTATTACGCAGATCTTTTCGGAGGGGAGACAGAAAGAGTGTCGGAGGAAGTGTGTGAGAGACACGAACGAAGACGCCCAGAAGTGGAAAGCTCTGTGGAAGGTTCTGTGGAGGCTTTTGTGAAGGAGGGGGAAATGTGTGAGAGGCATGGACCCAGCGAGGCGGAGAGGAAGGAATAGTCTTTAGGGATGTTGAANGCGGACGAGGAAGGAATAGTCTTTAGGGATGTTGAAGAAGCTCTACTAAAACTGAACATAGGAAAAGCAGCAGGCCCTGACGGCATCGCACCAGAGATGCTTAAATATGGTGGTGATAAGGCTACAGATTGGCTTGTAGCTATTTTCAAAAATATATGGGAAAAAGAGGAAATACCAAAAAAGCGGGAAAATAATATAATTATACCCATCCATAAAAAAGGTAGCACATGGAGATGTGAAAACTACAGAGCCATATCTCTGGCTTCCTGTGTGAGCAAAGTCTTCTCCAGAATAATTGAAAACAAACTAAGAAGATTTGTTGAACAGGAATTTGAGGAAGAACAAGCCGCATTCCGACCGTTTAGACCGACCCAAGACCATATCCACATAATCAGAACGCTCATAGATAAAGCTCTAAGTCGAGGAAAGGATATGTATATTGCATACATAGACCTCAAATCAGCCTTTGACATGGTTCCAAAAAAGGAACTATGGAAAGCTTTAGAGAAGATGCCAGTGCCAAAGAAACTCATTAGAGTTATAAAATGTATGTATAAAGATGTATACGGACAGGTTAGATTAGATGGACAGAAGAGTGGCCAATTTAGAGTAGAAAAGGGAATTAAACAGGGATATTCTTTAAGCCCACTACTATTTATAATTTTCATGGACCAAATCATAAAACAAACAAAAAAGAGAACTAAGAAATATAAAGTAGGAAATTGGAGGATGCAACCGGTTTGGATACAGTCCTTGGTATATGCAGATGATATAGTTTTAATCGCTGGTAATGAAGAGGAGATGAAGGTAGCAATACAGGAATGGGGAAGTGCATTACAGGATAGAGGAATGAAGATTAACACCAACAAAAGTAAAGTTATGCATATTGGTAGGGACAGAAAAGAAATCAATGTTTCCTGGGAGGGAAGGATATTAGAACAAGTAGCGACATATGAATATCTAGGTACAGTGATCTCAGAGGATGGCAGGCAAGATGCCGAAATAAATAATAGAATTGAAAAGGCCAATAAAATTTACTACCAAGTATACAATAACGTACTGAACATGGGAATAGGAAATAAACCAAAACTACAAATATTTAACGCGGTCTATAAGAAATCATTAACTTATGCTACAGAAAGCTTACCTATAAATAAGAAAATGGAAAGCAAACTAACTGCATCAGAAATGAAATTTCTTCGGAAAATAGCGGGAAAAACACACAAATAAGAAACACACAAATAAGAAAAGAGCTTAAGCAAACTCCATTAGTACACACGATGGAAGAAAATAGTTTAAAATGGTTTGGTCACGTGACAAGAATGGAAAGTCACAGAAAAACCAAGGCAATATGGAATGCAAGGCCAGAGGGGAAAAGAGCAGTGGGCAGACCTCGAGGAACGTGGGATCAGAGCATTGAAGAGATATATAGAAAGAGAGGAGCAACGGTGCAAGAGGTTCAGCGCAAGGCTGCAAATAAGAAGGGATATCTGAAATGGCTAACCCGACGCTGAAAGGCAAAAGGGAGAGACGAAGAAGAAGAAGATTAACAAAGTTAACTTTTTGAGTAATTGAGTTACGATTAACGAAGTTAAATTGTAGGTTAACTTTGTCTACCTTTTCCATTTTACTTGTCTTACCCGAGGATGCCATTTATTAACTATTTATGATCATTAGAAATACTTTGAAAATAAACAAGTACTGCTAGTTGTTTTATTGATACGTACTTACGTTTGACAAAGAATTGATCCCTCTAAAGGGTTAAAGTACGTCAAGAATATTTTTAGTGCTTAAATGCGTTTTTATGTGACTCTGTCCTTAAACAGCAATACTGTCCAAATCGAAAATCAAGCTATCTTTATAATTAAACCAAAAATTGATTCGAAATGTCACAGATAATGTAGCCTTTCTCATTCGCATCTACACACTACAGTGAAGCCCCGCATGGGGATTTGAGCTTCGCAGTCTGGGGGGATTCTGTAATCGCGTCTCCAGTTGCCAGGTGACCACAAGACTAGGAGATTAGATAACTATATTCCCCCCCTCCCCCCGCGCACACAGTCGTGACTTAGGTTATGATCACATAGTGAGAGATGTATTGTGATATGGGTCTGTAGCGTCGCTTTGAAAAGCGCGGGCACGCGAGAGGTTGCCCGCGGGCGCGCGCCACACCAGCGTCAGGCACCAGCGTTTGTAAGCGTTTACGTAAGCTTTAATATCTCAAGATTGGTTTGGTCTAGCACCTTAAAATTACAAACATTGTATTTAGCATATTTTACGCTACAGTTTCAACATATATTTAATTTCTATAGCTACCTGCGTCTAATTGATTTCGCGTCTTGAATTAAACGTTTGAAAATGAATAAATTTGTGTTTTCGAAGGCAATTTTCTAACGGAAGGGATAAAGTCTCAGACTTAAATCTTTTCGTGAACACACACACGTTTACATAGATAATGTGTGTAGAATTTCAACCTTGGAACACATCTTTCCAGGTTATGACCTTCTAAAAAACTTTCTTTTTTTTTTCAATTTTTCCGATGTTTGAAGGCTTATAACTCTGGGAGGTGACCTAATAAACATATGAAGATCTTTAAATCCTGTAAATATCATGATTAATATTTCAAGCCGACCCAATATTTTGTGCGAAACGTTGTCAGATGGCCTTGGGATGTTTCGCCGAGAATCAATTTTTCACAGAAAGCAATTACACACAGTAAATGAAATTCAATGGACATTTTATGTACTCTTTAACATGTGTGTGGAATTTTGCAACCGATTTTTGTCCTCGATGGTTATCGAACCTGCTCACTGACTGCTACATTAACCATTGAGCCATTGGCGCCGACAGGTAAAAAGACAATTCTTAGCGATGTTTTTGGAATAATTTAAAGAATTGATTAGAGTACTCATATGCTTAATAAGAGTTCCATTGCAACTTCTGAATAAAAAACTTGTTGATTAGTCTTTAGATTTTATAACAAGTAGCCATTTTGTTCATCCCATCAGTTTTGGGAGGTGCAGAAATTTTAAATCTGCCACTGCCTTTGAGTCTTTAGATCGGAATTGCTTCTGGAGTAAATTGGATTATGCTCATACGCATTTTGTGATCAGTGGTGTATTGCTATAAAGTACCGGTACGTTGATCCTTCAAGTATTAAAAATTGATATATAGGTATCATTAAACAAAAAATGGGTAAATATAAAGAATGTTTTTAAATTTTATTATAACTTTTAAACAATTACATATTATAATTTTCCTTTTTATTAATAAACATTTATATTTTGTTTTACAAAAATTCCCATAAGGGATCACGTACATAATTTTTCGTGCATGCTTTTCTTCGTTTGTGGATCTACTACACATCTGTGACTCCGTAACCGAGTTTTAACATGTGAATTGGGTTCCACGAGTCTAAGGGCAGACCATGTAGTTTAATAAACAAACTTGAAACATTGTCAATAAGAATACACCATAGAACTCGAACTATGGAATGCTGAGTCCGTGCAGTGCAAGCGAGCGAGTCGGCCGCTCAGATGCCCCACCACTAACCAGTGGTCAGGTCGGCCCAGCTCCGCGTTAAACAAGGGCCACTCACGTTTTGTTTTACTGTCTTTAATACGAATTTTTAAGTTTTATTGTTAAAATAATACGACTTAAAAGGTTACTTGTTTTAATGAATCAAATAACTCCTATTGTATATTCCATGTTAATATATATGTTTTAATAGATTGTTCACACACAGTACATGACATACTTTTTCTATAGCCATAACATTTTTACATTACATATTTTGAAATAAAATAAATTTGTTGAGTTTTTGGCGCATGTCCAGCTTTGACTTATTAATTATTGAAGTCTTTTCTTTTGCATGAGAAAAAATGCTCGAAGGATTGAATCCTTTTCTTTTTGCAACTATAATATATCATCGATGAACTTCCGAATCTTTGGGAAACCTACAAAACTTACCCAATTAATATAACATGAATTCCTATGAATGTGAATATAATTATTACTTATTCACACGAATCTAAAGATAATTTACTATCCAATCTATTCCATTGGGATCAGTCATAAAGGACATTCAGAATTAAGTGACTAATAGTTTAAATAATTACTGAAAAGAAGCGTCTAATGTAAAAATGTTCTGTAGTTAATGAGAAAAGTGATAAATGATATTTAAATTTTAAATTAACATTTAGATATGAAATTAAATAATGATCTGTCATGTCAAAAGCATTACTAAAATTTATTTTATCTTGAATTTTAGCGCTGCTATTAATAATGTGTGGTAATACACTTCAATTATCTCATATTAATGATGAAAATAACTAGTCTTCATTATACTTCTTATGAGCAGATAAACCAGATTTCTTATCTATATAATTCTTGCAGTTATAGACTACACAATAGGTAGAAATTTCACTTCAGTGCCAACATAAACTGTATATTCACATAAACGAAGCACAATCGTCGACCTTATTGACTGGTAGCACTGGCATGTGCTGGTGCAATAGGGCGCAGAACTGTGCTGGTGCAGAGTTATTACACTGGCTAGTGGTGGGGGGCGCCGAATACAGCCAGCTCGCTTCTCGACACCCAGAGCCGCACGAGTCAGAGTTACAAAGTTAGAGTTCTATGGAATACGCGACCTCTTTTCAGTCAATATTAAATTCATACAACTAAAACCACGTTCGCATTCTGAAAAACTACACGCAATCATTTTCGCACAGGACATCAATTCTTCTAAATCTATAGAAATTGAACGACCACCATTTCCTAAATAATCTGGGTACGCATTTAATTTTTTTATGGTAGATTGAAGTGTTTGCACAATGATTCTATTTCAACCTTTCCAACTTCATCAGTCGTAGATTCACCATTCGTAGATTCTTCATTCACCATTTCACTTTCACTAGAACTTTGATGTTTCGATATTGATGATGGACAAATACCCATGTTAGTATTTGTTTCACATACTTTTTGATTTTCCTTCTTATTTTCATTTTTAATTTTTTATTGAAAATATTACTTAATGTTGTTTGCACTGTTTGAAACTGCATTTTCAACAATGAATTATTCATTTATTTATTTGTAAATAATTTCTTATCCTACTTGACAGTAATGAGCTATTTTTAACTGCAGTTAAAAGTAGTTGTTAAAAACGGTAGTCAATGCTCTTTCTGATAGTGCTCTTTCTGATAGATTTATTTATTCAATTTACCAATATTTTTATGCACTTAGGAAATTTCCTAAATTGACCAGTGTCTTCTTGTTGATTGTACACAGAATGTCAGTTTTGTTATCATTAGTACATAGGTTCAATCAATAGTATTAATTATACTTTGTTATGGTTTGTTTTGTTTGGTGTGTTTTTTAGAAAAAAAAGTTAATTTGTTTGATAACGAAACCTTAATTGCACATTTATTTAATCACAAACGGGTTTCGAAACATTCTTTGACGCACTATTCAGCCCCCGAAGTCCGCTTTATCGTGCCAGGAAAAGCATGTGACAATCGCGTTTCGAAACGTGAAATAAATAATGTAAAGTGTGTGAAAAGATTGTTTCAATCGTGACTCACTCTCTACGAGAAAGCATGTTTCGGGCATGTCACAAAACTGATTACATAGGTCTGGACGTAAAAAACTGCATAGGATTTTTATACATTTTCTTATAGATTTCAACTTGGAAAAAAGGAAAAAAAATTCAATCACGTAAATTTTTTTTGTTACACTTCAAGTTTTTGTTTTTATGTAGCGTAGAATTCCTAATTAACTTAAAATTTAGTATTATATTTTTATTTAAATAATGGCCTCGAAACTAAGACTTCATGGCGTTAAAACTAAGATTGAACATGTTTCGACATGTTATCTGGGGTACTAGGAATAAATATAAACAATTTGCTGTTGGATTAGATCATGTTTTAACAAACTAAGTAATTTCAGTATCTCGCGGGCCATCCAATGCCACACTCAGCTTATATCCAGCATTCGAACGTTACTGTACTTGTGCTTTTTTTTCTGTAATATGGCTCACAGAGGTTGTGTAATTTCTCCCGACAGCTTCTTTTATGTTTACTGTGAATACACAGTGAAAAGTCAACTCAATACTTGATAGTCAACAAAGTCAGATAGGTGAGTTTGTGAAGAAAGTTTATTTTGCGTATTTCAAATTTCAACTTGAGATCAAGTCAAAGCAAGGGCTACACATAAGGTGTGCAGAAAATGCGAGGAGGATCTTCGTTTGTGGTTTAAGGGTAAGAAAAACTCATTTCGTTTTGGCAATCCTTTTGGCAATATGGCTTGAACAGAAAAATCACAGAAATGACTGCTACTTCTGTTCGGTAGCTTTGAAATGATTTGATTAAAAAAATTCAGAAAATATCTTACTTATTTATTAAATATCTAACCTTTACTTAGCTATTTGTCCAGTGTCACAGCCAGCTTCTAATTTAAATGACATCCTGAGTGAGTTTGAGGACTCAGATACATCAGCTTCCCAGGACGAATCTAGCTCAGATTTTCCTGTTGACGAGGGACCTCAACTTTTTTCTCAGAGTGAGCTCAACTACCTAGTAAGAGACTTAGGTCTTTCAAAAGATGCAGCCGCATTGCTAGGATCGAGGAAAAAAAAAAAGAAAACTGATATCTGGGACCTCATTTTGTGTGGTACAGGTGTCGAGAGAGTGAGTTTATTTAGTTTTTCTCCAAAGAGTGAAATCTGGTTTATTGTAATGACATTCGTGGACCCATGAAGTGTTTGAAATAAAGTATGATTCATCAGAATTGCACATATTCAATGATTCTTCGAAAACTAGCCTGAAAGCAGTCTTGCTGCATAATGGAAATGTATTTGCATCTCTTCCTGTGGGACACTCGGTTCATATGGGAGAAAATAAAAAATCAAGAGCATCAATGGATGGTTTGTGAAGATATAAAAATACTAACTTCTTGTTGGGTCAGCAGGGAGGTTATACGAAATGTCTTTGCTTTGTTTATGGAATAGTAGAGCCAGACAGCTGCACTGGACAAAAACTGACTGACCACGAGACAATTTAATCCCCGGCGAGAAAAAGTCATCAATGACCTTGGTTCCGCCAGAACAAGTTTTATTACAAACTCTTCATATTAAATTGGGGCTTATAAAGTAGTTTGTCAAATCACTGCCAACAGACGGGCATTGTTTCAGATATTTGTGTTCCAAGTTTCTGAAACTGTCTGTAGCCAAGTTAAAAGAGAAAATTTTCACTGGCCAAAACATAAGAAAACTTTTATTTGATCACCTCTTTTTGGAAACAATGGGAGAAAAGGGAAACGAAGCTTGCGACTCTCAAGAAAGTTTTTGGGGAATACTAAGGACTCTGAGAAGAAACTGTACAACGAATGCTGGCAGCGTATGAAGCTCAAGGATGCAAGATGGGCTTAAAAGTTCATTTCTTACACTCCCATATTGACTATTTTTCGGAAAACTTGGGAGCCTACAGTGAAGAACAGGGTGAAAGATTACCAAGATCTTTATATCAAGAAATGTTACCAAGGACGATGGGATGTCAATATGTTAGCTGACTACTGTTCGATGCTCAATCGATAAACTAAAGAAGGAAATCGGAAACGAGTTCGGAGAAGTATCAAAGAAGAAGAAAAAGTTTCACAAGAAAAGAGAGGAGACCTAAAATTGTGTATAAATATCAGAAACAATTTTTTGATTAGTTGTAAGAAAATAGAATATGTTTAGTTCACTGAAATAAATAAGTGTTATTATCAAAAATTTGTTTCTACTTTGTAAAAAAAACTATACGTGATGGGATATTATGGAAGTCATTTTTTGAATCTGCGACCTGAATTTTTTTGTAGACCTGTGTTATTAACACACTAAAACGCGTTCCAACCAAGTGTAAACTACGTTTCGATACAGTTTCAGAAAGTAGAGGCAAACCGTGTTTCGAAATAGTCTTTAAACGTGGAAAAGTGCAGCAAAAGCATGTATCAAGTACATTTTCTCAGCGAAACATGCTTGAAACGGACTTGTTACAGACTTGGAACGTACTTTTCCGCAAATTTATTGAGTAATTTGAAACGGAAATATTTAATTTGGAGGGAAAAAATTAGGCAGAGTTTCTCCAATTCAATTCCAAAATTTCAATTGTGTGTTTAGAAGTACTCTATGTATTAAAAACATTTCGTGCCTAAGACGTGTCACTATCAAGTCGGGACTCACCGCTAATTGCACACTCTATAGCAGCGCGACGGCCGGGTATATAAACAGTAAGTAACTTGGTTCTAGAGCTTAAAATTGAGTTTTTTGCCAAATACGCCATCATTTGCATTCAAACTCTTAGGAAATACTAAGTCTTCATCGACACATCCGATCATATTCGTTTCACCACACTTTCCATTTCTATTCTATTTTTATTCGACTTTTCCTTCCGCTGAATCGCGAGAACTTTTTTGAAAAAAATTTCAAGATTTCAAGAATTGGGTCTCCGTTTCTGTCACCAGGCAGTACCTCGGTCAGTGTCTTGTGTTTCCTCTACAAGGCAATAGATGGAGAAGTTGGCACATGTTTATTAAAAAAATGTTCTTAGCAGTACATTTGTGTATGTATTAGTGGCATCCATCAACTCACCATTGAATAATTTTACTAAATATCGCGCGTTTACATCCAGCAATATAATTTCAATTAGTAAAATATAATTGCCATTGCCATAACTGACACATTTCCCTAGTTTTTCACGTCAACCGTGGTCTAGGGGTAAAGTGAGAGCGTGGTTGCCAGGTAGGTGGTCGTGGGTTTAATTCCTGTGGGAATGAGTAGTTATTTTGATTCGTTTTTAGGTTATTTTAAAAATAATTTTTGCGATTCTTACGAAATATAACTCCTTTTTAATCAGGATCACGTATTTATTCGTAGTTTACGAAGTATATGTAATATTTTGATATTGACGTAAAGAAATATTTTTGTTTATTACGATATGTTAAGTTTTCACCTAATTTCCTAAGTATTATAATATTCCTATGTATTTAGGAGTTCTTTTTAAATCACACTTCTTCCACAAGTTGTATAACGAACAGGTACTTCGTTTCTGTTAATTGAAATTGTTTAAAATAGTACGGTACGATTTGGAAGTGGAAAAGGTGTTGTTTTTTTGCCATGATTGTGAGAGAAATATAAATTTCAAATGCTCTCACTTCGAGACCTATCTTTTAAAGGTGTGGGACTAAGAAAGGAATCGGCATGGCTGTGTCAGGAATACAGAATGCAAGACGCAGCCACACGAACTGTAGCATCAGATGTTGCAGAGTCAATAGACTGATTTTGTCGATTATGAGTCATTGAATGACACAAACAAAAAACTTTATATCCTGTGTGAGGACACAAAAGCAATCTATAACACTCGTATATTAACAATATGATGCGATAATAAACGAAATAAAGAAATTTTAACATTTAAGGGAAATTGTAGAAAAAATAAAGCACAGAAGTAAGGGAGTAATTTACGAGGATAAATGAACTGGAGCAAAACGACCTCTGTATGATTCTTCAAAAGGAGGTTGTAAACATGAGATGAACGTAGAAGGTATTTGTACAATTATTGATCATACAGGTGCAAAATTAATAAATTTGTACGACCTGAAAGCCAATAAAAACAAATATGAAACATTTGTTAAGTTTGACAACTAAGTAATTCGAAAGAAGGTTCTTGAAAATTCGAAGAAAAACAAGGAATGAAAGTTGAAAATCAAATATTATATTTCTATGCCCTGTTAGTTCCTTTTATGGGAAAACTATTATGGAAAGTAAGATTAAATGCTGTAGTTATCCTCAACCCTGTTTTCGCTGTTCCCTCGAACCGGTGTTGGAGAATAACAACTACAAACTTAAATACGAGAGAAGTAATATATATTGCATCCTGTAACCAAACTTAGTTTATACCAGGATGGAATGATGGATAATGATGAGTGAATGTTTTGGTGGAATGATAGACCCGGTTAAAACCTGCCGCGAACCCGCTTCGTCCACCTCCGCGATTTCTATTTGGATTAGAAAGGGTTTGAATCAGCGTCACCAGACTTACCACGACAGAGGCACCATATTAACTGCCAATTCAGCAGAACACAACAGACCTGACTTAAGTGTCATAGATAAAAGAAATAAGATAACCTTCATTATAGGTGTAGCTATCCCCAATAATGTAATTCAAAAGACCTATGCAGAGAAAACCAGGAAATACCTAGCATTTGATAATTCAACAGTAATGGGAAGCGCACAGAACTTCTTCCCAATCTTATGTCTAGTACAAGAATCGTACACTAACTACTTCACAGAAATTTATACTAAATCTCAGTTTAAAAAATAGAACCGTAACTGACATGCAGAAATCCTTTTTTCTTAATGCATACAACATAGAAATTTCTTAGCATAACTATAGATAGGGACAGCTGCTTGTAGTATCATTCCCGCAACTGACCTTTATACCAGAAACACATCTAAGAGAAAATAATAATAACTGTACAACAATAATAACTATTGAGATGAGCTTACTTTCTGAGTTTTACGATATGACATAGCATGTGCGGGGTTAGTGTCCGCCCTTGTCTAATTTTTCATATCACAATCTTCAGTGGTGAATGGAGAACGAATACCAAGAGGAGTCGTGTTTCAGACATGCTGCGAGAACTTGCTGGCACTGAGCGTCGGCAGTCGTGGCGGGGCAGGACGCGCGTGTGCGCGGCGCGCGCGCGTCAAGAACCGCGCCTCCGCCGCTTCGCTGCCTCGCCCACCACCGTCCAGCGCCCGGAGTGCGCGCGTTGTCGCCCCACCGCCACGCGCCCCTCTTGACCCGCTGCCTACGGCGCCACCGTGTCTGGCACTACGCCGTCCGGCTGCAACCCCCGCCGCCGCCACAGAGGTAAACCTAGTTGATGATTTATATGGGATTCGCTTGCACCATCGTGACTTATTAACGTCACTTTCCTCAGAAGACCTTCGTTAGTACTACGTATGCATGAATTTAACTTAATTTATTCAGCAATGATGTATTGCAAGCACACGTTTTTATCAGGTCTGACTAAATTTTTAATATAGGAAAAACAAGTGCTTTTGGGCTCGACGCAACTCTTATGTTCATTGATCAAAAATATCGCAATTATTGAAACCGTATTTTAACATTTTGTAGGGAAATGTGAAAAGGTGCATTTTAAATTCACATGTTTCGGATTGACCCACAAAAAAGTTGTTCATAGTTATGAAGTATAGTCCCTCGTCAGGGGATCGTTGTAAAACGTCAAAACTGGTCCTATAGGAAATCTCTCGTTTGAGAAACCCATTAATTATTATATTACCAATGTTAATACATTTATATGCATAAGCTGATTTTATACTAGTTTACATTTAATGCTATGATTATGAGCATTGGATAATTTCATATTGTGTAAGTGTTTTGATTTGTCTGTAATATATATTCAACCAGCCAAGAAAGAAATTTGTTCTTTCAACAATTTAAATAGAATAAAATAAGCCAAATTTTAATATATCTAACTTACATGCGTCTTCTCTGGGTCACTTTCTATTCAAGCTTTTATTAAAGCCAAGTTAAATATCAAGTATTAGCATCTTTACTCCATTCCTATTACAGAGTGAGAGTGCGGGAGTTCAATAAATGAAAGTTACTCGGGGAGAAAAAAATGTAATCTCTTGTCCTCCACCACTCAAGTCACTTTTGTAGATGAGGTAGACTTGTTTTATGTTAAAGCTACTGATGAATGCTCAATATGAAATATTTCACAGAATAATTGAAATTGTTTCCCAAATGTTGAATTTAAAAAAATGTTATACACACAATGACACATTTTTATATTGTGGTCAGTTTCGGCATGCTGTGTATTTTTAGTGTTTGTATTATGTTTTTCATCCTAATAAATTAACACTTTATGATTTAAGAAAAACAGTTTTTGTATTTTGATGATTTGTTTCAATTCTCTCAATGTCTTCATGAACATAAAGACAGGGCAGTGAAGGCACAAAAATTACTTATGTGAAATCTTATTTTTTTAAAATTCCATCTGTCATAAATTATAATCTACAATAAAATGCAATTACACAGTACTGAAACTTTTCACGTTAGAATTCGAATCCAGGGTAAAAAATTAATGAACATTCCAGTCACAATGTAAATCATCACTGGTAATCATATCACTAATTATCAGTGATGGAATTGATGGAGAAACAACTACACATCATAATGCTGACTCCATCTGAGGCCTACCTTGCAGGATGAAACAACTTTCTTAATTTTCTCAGGAAATGGATGTTTATATATAATTATAATTATTCTAATTAAATAAGCATCTCATAAGAATGGTTCACTCTTTTAATTAAGGTATTATATCTGTCAGAGCAACCTGTCTGAAGTACCTCCAAAAAATGTTTCAAATAGCTATTTAGACCGTTCCCTTTCCAGTGGGGATGCATTTTCATACTCTTAACTGTCCAAAATTTGGAATTATTTAACCTTAAATTACTATGGGCTTGTATGGAGAAACTTTCTAGGGCTTATGTTTTTTTGATATTCTGGCAAAAGTACCAGCTTAACATAGCGAAAAAGACCTACTAAAACATGGCAAATGGAAATAGGAATGCAATGAGGTTAAGATTCATACCTTATGGGTTATTTACAAGAATAATTCACCAAAAACTGAGGAAAATACTGTTCTAACTGATATGGCAGCCGCATCACATGACTGAAGACAACGCGATTCTTGTCAAAGAAAGAGTCAAACGACAATCTAAATTTATTAAATTTTAAAATCCCAAAATAATTGTCCTCATTCAATAGTAAAAATTAGTATATTTAATTACTAATTAATAATAAATTCTTTGGTGAATATTTCCAAATTTTGTGAATAGTTGGCAACTTGACTTCATTCAACGTGGATATAATACCTTAAGCATTTAATTAGTTATTGGTGTCAAATCAGAGTATTTTATACATTTTTATTCCTTACAAGTATTCTGTTTGTTAAAAACTTCAGACTGAGAACTTATCATTATACGTAATCCTTTACTAATATTATATATGTGAAAGCTGTCTGATTGGTTAAACTACTGAACATAATTTGATGGAATGTGGCAAGGATTTAGCTTGAAACCCAGAGAAGGACATAGGATAAGCTATGTTGTAAATTGTACATATTACTTGTTTTAAGATGGCTTATTCTTTTTAATAACAAACCAGATACTACAGTAAATGTTGTTATAGAATATGCCTAGGCCACCTGTTGTAACAAAATGAAACATACTATCGAGTATTATAATAAATATTCTACATTGTTTAATAGTATAAAATGAATTCTATTATATTGTATACATAATAATAGAATATTATAATAAATATTCTTTGCACCTTGATTAGATGCCAAGCTCTGAAATGTAATGTACATGGAAGATTTGGATTTGGAAGTTTCACAAAATGAATTTTATTATGTCTGTGTACATTGTGTTTTATGAGTTGAAGGTGTAATAAAGAAGTACTGATAATTCAGTATACTGCACAATTGATTTTTAATTTTAATATTATTATATATTGTTGTGCAATCGTTGTGTTGAAACATGTTGTAAAATTTAGTCAAGACTAAGGAATTTCCGTATTTGGTGGCAGATATGCAAGATAAAAGATTTCTGCATTTCCGAAAGTACGTTACTGGTTAATGGCTATCTTGCAAGATGCCCTTTTAGTGTTTTGCAAGTGACACCTGTTGCTGAAATTATGACGGGAATAATTACGATTTCATTTCATCTTTTGTATTTCCATCTTAAGTGCATGATGTTTTTGAATTTTTGTTTGTTCTGTCTTTTTTTAAATTGGTAGTGAAAGGGACAGCTACAGCAATTATAAAGGTTTTTTCTAGGTTTGTCAATTAATACTACGTCCGACTTTTGATGATCTATTCCACGTTTCCACAGTTTTTCTCGATGCGAAGGGTACAGTTTCTCGAGAAAACAGTATATTAGGAGAAAATACACTCAGTTTCTTGACAAAAATGATTAGAAAACGTTTGAAACATAAGAAAGACAGAAAATCAACTGGACCCGACGATATTTCCATAGAAATTCTCAAAATGGGGGAACCTATGGTCCGTTATCTAAAAAGGTTAGTTCAAGTATCAATGAATAACTTTTCAGTTCCTAATTACTGATTTCTAAAATGCCCTTCTTGTACCAATATAAAATAAATCAGGAAACAAAACTAGTGTGTTGAATTACAGACCAGTGAGTTTAACTTCGGTATTATGCAAACTATGGAAGTATAGGAAGCAAATTAATCGGCCATGTACTTTCCCGGAGAAAGGTGGACCCTAAATCGTCACTGCCAACAGATATAGCCAAGTTACCGTAAGTGTGTACACCAAAAACATCAAGATGGCCGACTCCGGACGGCCTTGAGTGGTGTTTCAGGGCAGCCACCACCAATATTTTAGAACAAAAACCCGACACTCGCTTTGACTTGACTACATAATATCGAATAAAACACGTAAAAAATCTGTGCAATTTTGGTCCGATAAATTTTTTAAAAAATTAATTGAGTTCTTAACTAAAGATGAACTTACAATTTTGAATAAGAGATAATTTTACTAATTTTAATTGGAATCAATTTATTTTATTTTTTCATAAACAATACACCATAGTATTAAATGAATTTCTGATACTTCTTGGAAAATGTCAGTCTCACAAAGTACTGGAAAGAAAATATTAATTAATCACATAATAAATCAAAACTGAAAGGTCACATTAAACACAACCAACATCCTAGATATAAATCAAATTCAAAGCACTTTATGACGTACAAAAGGATAAAGAATAAAAAGTGTGTAAATCAAATTATACAATAAATACTATATTTATTAAATTTATTTACAATAAATACATAGGAAAGAAGAAAAGAAGGGGGAACTCATTTACATTTAA
>NNCF01126704.1:830927-908666 GCA_002313205.1 Laupala kohalensis | reverse complement strand
GCAAACGAAGCACGCACGTTAAAATTTCCGTGTGGTACTATTGAAACATTCGTAACGGGCGTACCAACGCTATGGAAACAACAAAGAAACTACCGTAAAATGAATTTTGTTGAAAGTAGATTAAAAAATAAAGATTTCTTGCATAAATTACACATGTATTTTGTAAATGAGAATTGTGATTTTCTGTTACTCTAAAAAAGGGAAAAAAAGAAAATTTTAAGAACAGGTTCTCCTAGTGCTATTTTCTCAGGTTTGGTGGTAGTGAATCCAACGTATAAGATGAAAATATCACTAGTCGAGTTGTATACGACATAGGAGGAATCTGGGGGGAATCAATTGTGTAGGTTGGCAGTTCTCCCAAATTTGGTGTATTAAGAATTTTAAATTTTCCTATAGCACTGGTGTTCCATTTGCCTGAGGTTCAGTGTGTGTGGTTTTGGCGTATGAAGGCAATTTTTACAAATTTGTAGGTTTTAATTTAAGTTTACGAGTCATAATTTGTTTGCTTTGTTTGTTCAATTCAAACCTTTGTAAAAAGGACGAAAAAATATTATGAACTTTTCTCCGTGATTATTTCTGTAAACATGCACTCTATTAATATAGATATCTAGCTGTAGAGACGTGATTCATTATGTTTATAGATTTCAAGTACTAGATTGCAAGGCATTTTTCACAATATTGAGTGTGTTGTTTGTTTCCTTAAACACACATTTTTTCTCTTTTAAAACGCTTTTAATGTAGTGGCATAACATTGTTGTGAGTTAGCATCATTGAAATCATTATTAATTCTCTTTATTTGCTGAGGTATTTTTCACTTTAACTACAATATAATGTAAGATATAAAATAGATACTCATTAAGTCAGATCTGTCAGTTTTCTAAAAATACTTATATCAGAGGCGTTGTCAGCATTAGATAATTTTATTAGTTGTTCAAGTGAACTTTTTGTATTCAGAGGTTCACAACATTCATTTTTGACGAGTGACCAATGGTCCCACATTCCCTTTTCTGATGAGTGGAGGATTCTAAACAATTAAATTCAAGATGTTGTTTAGTTCATTTTATCCGTTATTAGTAAGAAATTTTCGTTAAAAATTTGTTTGCACGCTAAATAAACTAAATTTGAAGATAGAACAAACAAACCACTTAATATTTTTGCATTATAAGTGCTTACATCATTTCTGTATTCAATAAGAAAGTTAATATAAATTCTTTATTGTGTCATACTATATTTTATTTAATTTTTTAATATTTTTTCTTAAATACAGACATTTCTCTTATATACAACATTTCTGGAAAGACTCTAGCCATTTCTTTGAAGCTGTGAATCCCGGTACTTCANTATATATATATATATATATATATATATATATATATATATATATATAATTACTATTTAGTGGCAAATTCTTCGTACTGACTACTTCGTACAGACTATCGATAATGGGCAAAGTTAGATGCGATAATACTGGGCTTCTCTTAAGCATTCGATTTAGTGCCTCACGAATTATCACTTAAAAAGCTTTCTGCGTCAGGAATAAACAAACTAATATTGATGTGGATAAGGGACTACTTACATAATCACTCTCAAAGGGTAAATATAGAAAGTAAATTTTCGAGGAGGTCAAAGTAACACCCGGTGTTCCACAGGGATGCGTTATTTTAACATTTGTAAACGATATTCATTTGAAAATTAATGGTAAAGTACACTTATTTGCTGACGATTGCATCATATCTAGAAAAATGAGAATAAATTCGGAGAAATGGAATGCAATGAGCTTGACAAAGTATTTGCAGAGGAACAGTACCATGTACAGTCGAATCCGATATCGTTGCAGAAGTTAAAAAATATAAAGTTAAAACACGAAAATTCTTACATTTCTCTCGTCAGACCTGTGGTAGAATACGCGACCGCATACTAAGCTTATAGAATTCAATTTATACAAAGCTTTTAGTAATTAACCCTTGTGGAAATATATTACGGAAAATTTGGAACATCATTCTCAGATAGGTAGTAAAGATCTTATTTTCAATTTTTTTGGCAAAGATTTCTGAATATAATGGTTTTCTTGCAGTTGTTTTTATTCTTTCTCGTTTTCGAACTAAACGTATTGGAGTTGCCATTGCTTTGAATATTGACATGACATGATTGGTGCTTTGCCTGGAATATTTTATGACAATTGATTTGTGTTAGATTTTGCTTTGCAGTTAACTGGAAATAATGAATTGAATATATTCACATGGATGTTGTGATATTTATTTGTTCTTTGTAATGAAATCTATAGTACACTATATCCATTTATCCACAATCTGAGTTATTACTCACTAATATGTTATTATAAATATTTTAAGCCTGTCACCATCCATTATTTATTTTTTATTTATTTTGTTGATATGCTCCCGGTTCCACATTACGAGGACATTACCCGGGTTGGTGTCTCTCAGTTTCTGTCACTTCGTTTTCTCTCCCTTATATTGTTTTCTTTGTACATGCCTCTCTTCCTAGCGGTCTTTTCTGCCACATTTCTCGTCCTCCACAGGGAAGCGGGCTCAGTCTACTTTTGTGCTGTTGTCCTTTTTATATGTCGGATATACATGATTTCAGTGATGTCCTGAAACTTTGCATATGTCTTTTGCGTTGTCCTGAAATTTCTCCATTCTTTTTCTGAATAAACTTCAGCCTGTTTCACGAATGTAACTAGTTGTCTCTCTGCTGCATTAAGGTCACAATCATAAATTATGTGACGCACGTCCTCTTCCCCTTTCACACAAATGCACTTAGCATCCCTACTGTTATCATCTTTAAATAACTGTTCATGTTGCCATGGTTAGTAAGAACCTCTAAAAGTGGTCGATTGGACTTGAATCAACGGCTACTTTCCTGTGCATAGGTAACGTGGGGTATGTATTTGTATAATCCTCTCCCTTCTGTGGCCGTGTCGCATCTGATTTGCCAGCAAAGCAGTAATTTTCGAGTTATCTTTGTCTTCCACCATTTAAGTCTTTTTGGATGTATTCTCCATCAAATTCCATTGTTTCACCTCTTCGTACTCTATACCGAAGCGCGTGTTTGAGGACACTTAGATCTATTGGGAAAACCCCAAGAATCACCTCTGGTGCTTTTGTAGATACAGTCCTGTAACATTTGCTCCATTCTATTAAACATTGTTGTTGCACACTTCGTAATTGTCTTTTTACGTGTACTGTTCTGACTCGTTCCTCCCAGACACTGGAGCAGTAGGTTATCATTGGCAACATGGATCCTATATTAAGCTGACGTAACTCTATTGCCTATATTGTTATACCTGATCCCAATTTGATGTAAACCATAAAACGTTTTTTTTCACTTTTGTTCGTATATACTTAATATGCTCTAGAAAATTTAGCTTCCTATCTAATATTACTCGTAAATATTTGATCTTACCCATCAACTTCAATCTCCTTCATAAAACCGAAAACTACGCCTTGTATTTTTGTTTGGGAAATTTTTAACTTATCTTGCTCTCCTCTTCACATTGTCTTAGTATTTCTCATGCTTTAACCTCCAATTTCTGTCTGCCATCCTCTCCCAACTGAAGTATAACATCATCTGCATAAGCTGTTATCACTACATCACTCCCCGCCATCCGTGTTAAGACTTCATTGAGAACAATGTTCCAAAACGTCGGCGCGGAATTGCTGCTTTATGGACACCCTTTTTCTATTTGTCGCAAAATCCTCCTGTCACCAATGTCTAGTTGGACATACCATTGCTCGAAGTATGATTTTACCAAATTTGACATCTTTCCGAATTCATAGCTTTGCTGACAATTGTGCACTATTTACCTATTTACGTTATCAAAGGCACCCTCAGAATCAATACTGATTGCAGTCATATACTTCTGCGTCCTGGTTCTTATTGTTTGCACTACCTGATTTTTTAGCATCCTCTGTCCCCCTCCCTGCAATAAAGTCATATTGATGTTCGTAAAATGTATCTGGGGTTATTGCTCGTGTAATATCCCTCGGTAGAAACTTATCCAAAAACTAAGCATAGGTAGCAGTGTGATTGGTCTATAAGATTTACATTGTTTCTTGTCTTCCAAGACATGGGAAAATAGCCGTAATTAAACACGTCATTTAGTAACATTGTTACCTCATCTCCAAACTGTCCAAACATTCGTGATCTTTTCATTGGTCATATTATAACCTGCACTCTTCTACAGATTTAAACCATTAACCATTTCCTGGACATCTTCTCTGGTTAGACATATTTCGAAATCCGATACGGTATCATAGTTCCGTTCATTAAATACATTTCCCTCGGGTCCCAACAATGTATCCAATAATTCAATTTCGGTATTCATCCAAGATGTTAATGGTTCTTTCCCTTCAATATTATTCCAAATAACTTTCCCTTTTAACCTATCCCTTCTTATAATGTAGGGCAAATACCAAATGTTCTACCTAATATGTTCCTCTAGAAATAGTTCCCTACAAACTTTTCCGTTCCCTTATCCTTTCCTCATATAGTTTCTGCGCACGAAAACCCTCCTTCTTCTCCATCCGCTTTGCAACAGTTTTTCCTTCTTCTCCATCCGCTTTGCAACAGTTTTTCCTTCTTCTCCATCTGCCTTACAACACTTCTTTTCTCTTTCTGGTATAATCTTCATAGCCTATTTCTTGTCTTCTTTAATTGTGTAAGCGTACTGCCCCACCAACTCTTGCCTTTCAATATCCATCTATCTTCTTACAATAAGCTTGAACCTCACGCAACATTTTCATCTGTGTTTTGTCTACCCGGTCATCGAACTCATGTTCTCGACATTCATACTCATATGCGTCTCGGTAAGCTCTTTCCCTGGTATACTTTTCCCAATGTATAGATCGGTAATTATATTCTATCACTGTACTCCGGTCCTGCGCGACTATTAATTAAATAGTTTTTACTATTGTTCTATGGGCGCTTGTCATTTGGTCTCCTGTCCGCTAATATCTCACCAGAAAATCCTTCTTCCTATTCTGCATTGTCACTTCTATTATAGATTGTCCATTGTCCGTCACAAGTTTTCTCGCCATAGATGTTACATATCGTCAGATCGTGGGTGAAAATTAATCTCTCTAACTGTTCTCCACGCTCATTTGTCGTTATATCCCCCATATCGTGAGATTCTAACTTCGTCGAACTCACTTAGACTTCTTCCTTCCTTTTACCTCCGTCATTTTCATCCAAGGACTTCTGATCTATATGGTTTCTCTTTTGCTTCTCCGAAATTTCCTTATTTCGTTTGCGTTTTTCACCTTCTGTTTCGAATATTATGGTTTTATTGAAAAAATATACCCTTGATCTTCTGAACAATTCAGATCAATTTACTGCCCCCCCACCATCCCTTGAATGGTTCCCGTGTTATAACGTGAAACCTCACTTTTCCTTGACATGTGTTAAAATCCAATATTGCAACCTCTATGCTCACTGCGTGTACCAAACGTGGCTGGGCTTCGGCTGTTAGGCCCTTCCGTGTCCCACACCAAATACAACGTAAGTTTAAATGTATCCTTTGCTGTCACGACTCCTGGAGACACAATCTGCTTGACATGTCACTATAATCTGTTTCACCAATATCTTTTTCTCTGTGCATTAAAACCCGTTGTGTCTGGTTTTATTAAATGTTCGACCCAACGTCCTGATCACAACGCCGTTTATTCGGACCAAATCGTCCACGTTATTTGGTTACGTAGAGAAAAGCAAAAATACGTTTCCCTTCCCCTTGTATTTTGGACATATTTCGGTTCCAATGGCTCCCTGATGTTTTATTCCGTGTAGATAGGTTAGAGGTGTGACCCTCAATCTTCCCTACAAATTTGACGCACGTACGATAATGTGTTGCCACACTACTAGCTGAAAGGTAATTTCAACGTATGTAGTTCCGCATAGACGAAGTGGCAGCGCTGCTTACATACCTATAGTGCGCTTGAGTCCCTTGAGTAACACACTACACGCAGCGTATAACCGGTTTCACTTCACGCATATAGCAGGCGTCATACCATTAATGTAGGTTCTCCATGACCTCTTGTCAACAAAACATATGGTTATTACTCGAAATCTAGTTGAACCATGTTTTCTTCGATTATATATAAGCTTCGTTATATAGGTCTGGGTGGAAATGGTGTACAGTTGTGGAAGGCGAACCGGTGGTGTAGTGGTTAACACCCTTGCGATCACATATTTTACAAGTTTACGGCGCTCTTGCAACTTTTACCTCGAAATTCTGCATCCAAAATTCCTCTTCCTGTCGTCTATCCTCTCGCACGTGATCTTTTAAAATTAATTTCTTGGCAATGCTTCGACCAATTTTCCTCCAAATCTCCAATTCACTTAAGAACACTCTCTGTCAGACCAACAGGTTGTTGAAATAGCCCATTTTCCACGAAGACCCCATCTCCAAGCATTTAAGAGCACGTATTTATGGATTCCACTACGTACATTATCTTGATTTGTTATCTTCGTTAATTTTTCAGCACCGATGGGCCGAATCGAACCAAATTTTTGCACACGTACTTAAGATATTGGTTCTCTTGAAGTACTATATCCTTTTAAAACTGCGATCTACCTGCAAAGAGCTAAATGAAATACATTTTCAGGAGTTCTCTGTAGTCACGTCCTCACGCATACTCGGTTATGCCACCATCCATGTGAGACAAATAAGATCATTTTTATATCATAAGTAAACGACAGATTTTATTGAGAAATAATCATATATTGGTAAAAAACAGGCGCTCACTTATGACAGAACCACAGAATAAAAACGCATATTTTTAGCATAATTACAATTTTTTGGCATAATTGGGTCCTACAAAAACATAGACAGTCGCCATCATGCTTTAGCACTTATCTTTCATTGTTTTAAAAAGTAAACTCATATTTCCTTGTGATAAGAAGAGGGGATGGAGGATACTAGTGAACATCCCACTAAATCTCCCAACACCACGAAATCACCAAGAAATAACTTCAGTCGATATTAATGAGGCTATAAGAAGGATAATTGTAATTGCTTGAAATAGGCAATCTTCATAATTGATCAGTTTTATGTGAATCGGTTAATAGATTCAGATAACAAACTTGCCATATTAGTCAAAAGAAAAGCTTCAAGATACTAATGAGGACAATACACATGAACAGTATCCAACCACTAACATTAATATAAAAAAATAATTTTTAGAATGATTTGTACAAGAATCATAAAATTCACCCAAAAAAGCAGGTTCTCTGCTAGTAACATAATTATTTATGAGCTTGTAAAAATTAACTCCTTTAAATTGTAAACTGTTTAATATTTTTTCTCCTTTTCAATTTTAACAATATAAATATGATTATGTGTGTCTATTATTGAAAAATGATCATTTATGAATATTTCAGACACATGCCAAATTATCAATTTGGAATTGAAAGCAGACTTTTGATTCTGCACTTATGACAAACATTGTATTTATTTTTCAATAGTTACATTTTTTAATCTACAGATAAAAGCTTTCTTTCAGTGCATATTTACATACTTGGATTAAATGTGTATGTACACTTTTATGGGGAGGAATAGAAGACAAATGTTTTTCAAACAAATCATAACTTGTAATTTAGTGAAGAAGATAATTTGTATAGAGTTTTTGTACCTGTCTTTTGCTAATATACTTATATTTTTGCTATTGTTATAAATCAAATTGACTTTGTTTTGTAAAAGTACTGTTCAGTTAAAGTGCTTTCCTCAGCAGAGATATAAATAATATGTGGAGTGTTGAAAACCTTTATGTTGTCAAAGTGCAACAAGTGTTGAAACTTTATTAATGGACCTGTCTGAAAACAATTTGATAGATTGGGAAAATATAAGGATATTAGACAGGGAAA
Organism: Laupala kohalensis; assembly: GCA_002313205.1. Classification (NCBI taxonomy): domain Eukaryota; kingdom Metazoa; phylum Arthropoda; class Insecta; order Orthoptera; family Trigonidiidae; genus Laupala; species Laupala kohalensis. Next base: position 900,788 of record NNCF01126704.1, on the reverse strand, counting down.
GGAATTACTATAAACGTTTCATATCTGAAAAGGTACACATATAAACTACAACAAGGAATTTAAACTTATTTGGGGACATGGTGTTTATTTATGAATATTACGATAATTTTGTATATGGTTTCTGGTTTTTTGTTTTATTGTTTTAATTTCTTCTGTTGTTGCATATTAAGTTGTTTCATTCATGCTATGTTAAGATTGTTTACTAAACGTTGACACATTTGTGGAAGTAATGCCATGTATCCATGCAAATTTATTGACATTATTGATGAACACTTGATGAAGTCGCAAACGTGTTGACGAAATGTTGTTAGTAAAATACAGTTATTTGTACATAAAAGGTTGTAAAATATTATAATTTCTCTGAACAGAGACATGTCTGAAATGAGCTCTGTATAACCAAGTCTTTAATGTTTGGGGAGTTAAGAGTCTGCGGTTAAATGAAATTGGAATTTAGGTTTAAGCAGAGACAATTTAAAGACGATGAAGATAACAAAACTAAATATATTCTGTACCAGTCGAATTGAATGCACCCATGATGTTCCCTCTGTGCATCATGAGTACTCTGAAATGCCCTAACTACTTTATCTATGTTACACGCAATAACAGACATCATGTATGTCATATCTTGATATGTGCATGTGTTTTACATGTGTATTATTGTGGGTGGGACCAGGAAGACTTGGGTTTCTTCTTATTGCTGTTGGCTGTATAGTAAATTTATAGGCTCTTTAAGCATATATTTGCATGGGCAATTGTACAGGTCATGAGAAGACCAATGTTGACTGTTTACTATCAAAGACCTTGCAAAATTTCACATTTCTTTCTTTATTACTATTATGAAGTAGTTGAAAGTAAAAGATAAAAATGGTCACACCAAAGTAAGTAAGAATGCTCAAAACAAATTAAGGAATCCTCCAAATAACATCAAATTTTACAGGAAATTTAGAGCTACACAAATGCAATGAAGGCTATTTAGTAACTTTGTAAATTCCATTTTACATTCCTTTCATGTTCATTACAAATAATATCAAATTTTGGAACTACACGAAATATGTGGATGTACACATTTTAAAAGACGTTGCCCTAGAAATCGTTTTAGGTTTTGTAATCAACATTGGAGATCATTCCCTAGTCATTAAAGACAACTCACATTCTAGGCTCTTGTCCTTATTTTACGAAGCACGTACATTTTGGCACAAATTAATGATAGTATTTTTAAAAATACTTCTACTGCAAGTAATATTAGTAGTTGTAAAATTTTTACAATGTTTATGCCATGATTTTACATCTCCCATTTCCCATTTGTGGTATAGGAAATGTAGCGTGCGATTGAAGCTTATCTACATGGAGCGATAGGAGGTAGGAGTTGGGTGGAAGGCTATTGTTAGTTGGTGGGCCGGTTATCTGGGTTTATCAACAACTTGACCCATGTGGAGGGGTTAGTAGGAGGTGTTAGTAATAGTTACAGTTAATGATATAGCAGGACGTGAATAGAGGAAGGAGGGTTCGCTTTTCAGTAGTCACAGCTATATGAACTGGGACATTCATATGAAACGCTACAAATTTTTCTGACCCGGGATGACTTGGTGAAGAGCAAGAACGCTGCCACCTGAGCCACCAGAGGGTTATAATTCAAGGTGCACTAAATCCATTGCAAAGTATCCGGAAACAATAATACAAATTTAGGTACAAATGGGTCGGGATAGGATGAATTTTTGCTGTACACTATAATATTAAGAACTGAAACTAATTGAAACTGAGCTCAGTAAATATGTTAGAACAGATATGCTGAGCTGCATTAAGGGATGAAGGACATGAAAACCACTAGTGAACTTCAAGAAAAGAAACATGACACTCGTAAAGTATATTTTATCAATGTACTAGATAAAAACCAAATAGTTGCAGAATTTCATAAATAAGTGCCTTGGGAGAATACTGAAGATCTTTTGACCCACCGTGATAAGAAACGAAGATCTGTGGAAAATAGCAGAAGAAGAATCAGTAAATGTAACTATCACGTGGAGGAAATGAAAATGGATCGGAAAGAAGACACAGCAATAGAACGACAGGTCCTAAGTTGGAACACTCAAGGACGTCGGAGGAGGGGAAGACCAAGGATCACTTGGAAAGGGACTGTGGAGGAAGAGGCTGGGAAGATAGGAAAAGTCTGGAGCGAGGTGTCGGCCCTGGCGCAAAACGGAGTCCGATGGAAGAGCTTGGTGGAAGCCCTATGCTCCGAATTGGAGTCAAAGGAAATAAGTCAAGTAAGTCACTAGATAAAAAGAATTATAAATCATTTCTTAGTCACCCTGATCTTCCAACTACTTTGGTAAGAACTTGATCACGGTTGACCCCTCCTACTTCGACTCAGGGCCGGTCAGAGAGCCACGCGACAATGCGACCGCATGGGTCGCCGGTGCAGAGCACCCAGCTTCCTTTTTCCTCCTCAAAATTGAACTCTCAGCATATGTGTGGGTCATTCTAAGAAATAATTTGACGATCGCGGACGATATTCTGCGAATATAATGTACAAAATTTATCATATCTTATTTCTTTCTCTTTAAGGGCGTGTTCACATGTCCGACTAACACCATCGCAAATGTCACACAGCTCAGTCAGAAGCGAAAATCGCGTGCAACGGTTCACATGGTGTTATCGTCCGAAGTCGCAGAATTGTGAGACCATAATCCGGCGACAGTTATCTAATCTGTAGTTAGATGAGATGGAGTAGTCTCATGTCACATCCTCCGTTTGAAACATTACCATTGATTCTCTTCAGATCGTGCGTTTTTATTGGTTCCCACAGAAAGTATATTCTTGCGTGTTGGCGTAGACGCAAGAATATCCTTATTATGTGATATGAAAGCTGAAAATTTATTGGTTCCCCATGGCCCTGTCGCGCCAACGCACCATTTAAATGCTCAGATCAGTTGAATGTAATGGAATCAAACACTCGTCTAGTGCGAAAAAAGAGATTTCGACTTTTTTGTCCATGTTCCCTTCTACAAGGCACTGGTTCAATTGTAAGAATGACCTCGTATCACCTGTCGAGAAGACATCCAAGAACTTTCTTCTGACGTCCTTAGTTATGGGAGTTGATCTAGAATTTTATTGAAGATTTATTGCTATTATTTATGTAAATTATTTTCTTAGTGGTGATATTTCTGAGTACGAAACCAAATTGTTCGTACATTTCAATGAAATTGTCACTTTTTTCTTTAAAACATATGAGCCTGTTCTAATCTCAAGACTAGCGATGTTCTAATCTCAAGACTAGCCTGTTCTAATCTGAAGACCAGGGAATATTCTCACACTGAAATTAATATCCTCTATAATTTCCTTTCATCCCATCTCACAATTTTCTCTCAAATATTTATTTTCTTACAATGAGAGAAAATTTCATCTTGTAATAAAACCATTTTCTTCGTAGAGTGCGTGGAAGTATACATAAACCCGATGAGGTCGTTTACTTGAGTTCACTATAACGCATCAAATTGAAAAAAATCAGTTCATTGTGGCGAGTGAAAGTCATCTGCGGGTATATTGCTCTCTCGCTTCTAGTGAACAGACGTGCAGACAGGCGGACATTCTAAAAAAGGTGGCGAAGCACCCTTGAAGTGTAGGCCAAGATTTACAAATAGCAAATACATATTTTGTTTAGGTCAATTTAGTATGATTACAAGAGAATAATATTGATTAAAGTGTATGAAAATCGTGTCTATGATCTGTACACACGAATGGCTGGTACCTTAATTCCAGTTAAGAGTTAATAACAGTCCATACGATTTTCTATCTGAAGCATTGTAGATATAGGTCATAGCAATCTCCATGAAATGTGTGGCACATTTTGATTCTGCGCACTTGAAGAGATAAATGTTTAATTTCAACTACAAGTTTTACCCACAAAGGTAGTGTGACTAATACTTTCTAAACTTGTTCTTGAAAATCTCTGTAGCGCAGGGGTAGCGTATGGACTTGGGGATGTCAAGTACCCCGAATCGAGTCACGCCATATCCTTATTTTTGCCAAACAAATTTTCTTGAGGAATCCTCTCACACAATACAACGAGATGAAACTACTCTCATATTGAGTGGGATCCTATTGGTGCCGTAGAGTAGATGAAAACTTGCGTCTAAGTGAGTCGATTCCTTTTGTAATAAGAAATTTTTTGGGGTGCAAAATTTATAAATACCCGGGAAGATAGTTATTTATTGACCTGGTTGAAATTGACTGAGTTCAGTAATATTGGTTTGCTTTAAACATTCATTGCAAAGGAACAGCCTAGCCAATCTTTGTTTTTAGGAAGGAAACATAACAATTCTATAGTTTGAACTAATTTTTGTCTTCAAAAATTACAGTTTAAATATTACAAAAGTACAAATTATGATCTTAACAAACACCCAATTTCTCAGGGTGTCTTTTGATGTTTCTCGACGGATCTCGCACTTTGTATTAAGAAACAAATAACTAATTACTTTGGTTGAAGCCAAATCGTAATATTCTGTAGAGAAATGTCATGTAAAAATATTTTATGTTTAATGAAAACAATACGAAATTTTGAATTATGGTTTTCTCGAGAGTGCATGGTCCCAATACTTCAAAATTGGTCTCGTTAGATAGCTGTCAGTGCTAGTAGTAAAGGAGATTAATTTTTATTCATTTATAAACTGATACTGAATTTATATGGACTGATATTTCATGTCATTAGTCGAAAGTATTCAACACCTACAATAGCCGACTATGCAGTGAGGTGGTCATGTGTATAGGCGATCAGTTTGCTTCATTCATTAATTCATTCATTCAATGTCCTTTATTTGGTTGGTTTTGTAAAACAGTGTAGTATAATGTGCTCTAAATCAACTGGTAATTAGTCAACTGTATCTCTACCCGAAAATAAAAGTTTTTATCACTAAAAAAATGTTTTTTCGCTAATTGTTTTAATAATACTGTTAAATTAAGAAGTTTGTGTAAGAAATAATGATACATTTCTGTAATGCTCGAATTACCGTCTCAAAATTTAATAATTTTTAAATAATTTAATAAAGGTGGGTATTATTAAATTTAATAATTTAATAATACCCACCTTTTGGGAAATATTCCCAGTTATCTTAAATTTTAATCTTTCCTTCTCCCTTCTGACACTGGGCATATAACTTTGCAGATTTCAATATAGTGCTCATCGTTTGGTGAAAGGGTGGCGTAGAGCACTCGCCTTCTACTCTGGTGACACTGGTTCAAATCCCGACTGATCAAAGAATTTTCAGTGGTGGACAAAACGGGTTCGTGGCATTTTTTTTTTGTTCTCAGTGTATCGTTTCCCCTATCTATCATTCCTCAACTTTCACCCGTCATTCGCACATTTCCTGCGTTATTAACCAACAGTCATTAGGAGGCAGTCTGAAGGTACGTTTACACTTATACAAGTATGAGCGACTTGTGTGAGATAAATATCAATTTGTATGAGCTAGGGCAAATTAGTTCCTCTTTGACATATCGCGCGACAGCACCTCAGACGGATCCTGATTCATTTTGTATGAGCTTCATTCGGTATATACATGTATGCGCATATGCAAGTAGCAAACGCGTATGCCCAGAACCTATGACCAGTACACGCTCCGCCATGGTTTTTTAGATTCTAGTTGTGCTTGTAGGTTATGCCATTGTTGTCATACGTATTTCATAGCATTTATTGATTCCTGAAATCTCAAAGCGTTGAGTAGGGCGTATTATATTGATTGGTTATGTTTAGATTAGTTTATTTCTTTAGTTGATTAGTATATCAGTTTGGTTCTTCCCACGCGATACACCAAGAATTCCCTGATACAAATCGCTAAGTGTAAACGCTGCTGTATACATGTATGAGATAGAAGTGTCTGAGCTCACACAAATTGCAAGACTTCGAAAACTTGCGTATACACACATCTCATATAACATAGAAATCTCTTAGATTGCGGTGAACCTCACCGCCAGGTAACAGATTAATCATGTTAGTGCCGTCACGAGAATGGTAAGATCTATGTCTTCACCAACGACGATGGCTGATTTAAAATATTTTGACTTTATTTCAAACATAGAATCCGTGTTATCATATGCTTGAAAAACTTCGAAGTTTGCTGACTCGAAGTATTTCTTGACTGAATTGATGAACCGATTTTTGTTGTTCCTATTTGATAAGAAATTTTCTTGAGAAACTGGGTATCATACTGGAGTCGAAAATAATGTCAAATGAAGAAATTTTTTGTATTTGATCAGGAAGGACAGCAGTAGATGGCGTTATACACAGTACCCCACCCATAGCATGGAACGTTTGAAGACCGTTCAATGTTTTAGTGTTGAAATCTGCATTATCAAATACTAACTGAGAAAATGATTCATCACAAATATTCGAAGGGGAGCGCATTATCGCTGACTGTTTTTATGCTTTGTGGGAGGAGCAAAAACCAAGAGAATTTAAAATAGCCATTAACTTCCAAGATACGTATTTTTTGTAGATAAGATAATCCAATGTTCACATGAGACAAAAAATGAGTTGGAAATCGCGCAGCTAATTATATGAGCAATCGACGTAGATTTAATCGTCCACTTTCTAACATTTCCTTTCTTCCTATGTAAAATAAAAGAATCCAATAACAGTTTGTCTGATTCTGGAGCATTACTTTCAACATCCATGAAAAAAATTATGAGGGAGCGTAAAATTCTTTTTCATGCACATTTGAGCGAATATCCTCCAGAATAATACTAGCGGCAGGTTTCACAATCCGAAACCTTTCTTCCTCTTCATTTGTAGCCTTATCTTTGTACCAAGAATCACTCAAAATTTCGTTTCCAGTGCCACGAAAACGCAATATTAACCTTGTTTGCAAAGTGCGTAATCATGATGTCTTCTTTGTATTTAGCCTCCAGCTGTACTTCGATCGTTCTAATGTGCGGTTTGAAATCGCACTTTATCTAAGCTTCCAAATCATCTAAGAAATATTGACATTCCTCAGAATCTTCAAGAGAGTTAAAAAGATAACGCATAGCTTCATCAATGTCGTCTGCGTTGGGTCCTTGCTTTTTTTAAATAGATACTTGTGATGTGGAACACAATTTTTGCGTGCAGCTGCAGAGATATTGTGCATCTGTGGCAACCAAATATGTGACTATAAACGTAGGCTTCCACGGCCGGAGTCAGTATGAACTTGTTTGTCCGGGACAAACCGCGTCTTAGTTGGTAAAACTACCAATGTTTCGGCCATGAAACCTCTTTCTTTACCAACCAATGCTGTGGCCTACTTCAGGGCATTGTCAGAGTCGTACAGGCCTAAGTCGCTACCGTACTTTACCAGAACACGCGGTTTGTCCTGGACAAACAAGTTCATACTGACTCCGGCCGCGGAAGCCAACGTTTATATTTGCAAGCAGAGAACGACAGTGACTTAGGTCTGTACGACTCTGACATTACCTTGAAGAAGGCCACAGCATTAAGGCCGAAACGTTGGTAGTTTTATCTACTAAGACACGATTTGTTCCGGATAAACAAGTTCATAAATATGTGACATGTTCGATGCGACTAACGATTTTTCGTGCAAATTCAGCTTCACGAGCCAACGCAAGGATCATAACTTGGATGTGCACACTCAATTTGCAAACACTGTACACTATATTGTGAGCGCCTTTTCGAGCTTTGGCTTATTTTATTCTCCATTCTTCAGCAATATCTTCACCGCACAAAAAGCAACTATTTCGAAACGATAAAGCTGGTGTTCCAGAGCGCAAATGAAGGGATGCGCTCGCATTTGTTTCATTTTATTTTTAATGAATGCCTCAATCGAAGCTTGATGAGTATACAATTTTCGATATGGATCATATACTGATGTTAGTTTAATCTATCCAATTATACACGATTAGTCATTTCGTTTTGCACTGGCTTCCGAAACAACTGTAAAACTCGAAATTTTACAGTGATTACTTGACTTTCAGTCAATGATTCTTTGCAGACGAAACAAGAGTTAATAATATCCTATTCCATGGTTAAGTAAGTTCACTAAATGCTACGTCAGTAGAAAATATTTTCACAATCACAATAACAACTACTACACACAATTCAGTCAAATATCACCAATAACTTACGAGAAAAAGACACTGGTACTCGCCACATAAATACTCCGGACAACGCACTCGTTCAATCAACACTGAAGTTTCTCAACTTTACTAATAAAGTTATTTTGGTAACTATAAATTCAATGTTGTGTTACATTGTTTATTCTTTTAGTGAATTGATAAAAATTTTACGACCACTTTTGTGTACACAATAAATGTATGCACCTCCTTTTTTATATTGTAAAGTATTTCTCTATAAACTGTCTAAAATATTTACATTTCCACCATGCACACTTCTTAACATTTAAGATTTGTTGTTATTTTGTAAAAAGGAAAAAGCGTAATATTTTTCAATAATTTGGAAGAACTTGTTACTAGCAAGGGTTTGATTCGTATACATAAACCATTCACAAATTTCATAGTTCTGTCAAATTCAGCCTTTCCTCCTTACCGCGTGAACTGCATGCAAAACCGTTCTCATTGGAAAGAAATGGATGCTGTAAGTGTCCCTTTATAGTATTTTTATTTTACTTTAATTTATATAAATGTGTTTCTATTGTGAATCGACGAGGAAACGCGTAATTTGTCAAAGTTGCGCGCGAAACGGAAGCGCAGCGCAAAATACGTATTTTTGGGTCAAACGCTGTGCGCTCTAGTGGCGTTGTTATACAGTGATACCGAAAAATTGATAATAAAGAGAGTTACTTGTTTTTTTGTCTACTTTCATTAAAAAAATACGTTTGCTCTAAATTTAATAGAAAGCGAAATATTTCAAAAAAACTAAAATGTTGGCACTTTTTTTTTCGTTTTTTTCCTGAATACTGAGTTATGTGGCAGATATATTTTTACGCAAACTTTAAATTCAGATCAGCGACCGAAGATACATAAAAATCAGTCAAAATAAAAACTTCTTCTAAATTTTCCAGGTAAAATCCCCTTTTTGCTGGACCCAGATATACAGAAGTATTTCTGACATTATTTCATTCATATATTGTTTGGTAATCTCCACTTCCAGTTTAGGTGTATGTTTTGTATCGGTTCATGGTAACCGTAACTTTCCTCTTAAAATGTCTGATAATTGTAGTTTTTATTGCCAGACTTATTATAATACCACCCGACTAATTCCATGAAAAATAGAGGACGGCTATCGAAAATCTAAGGACCTGCGAAAACATCTGGCGTTTAAAACTTCACCAAGCGAAAGCTATCAGCTGTCATGTGAAAGGTTGCAGTTTGCACTTCGTCAGGTAAATAATAGGGAAGACAAAATATTCCTCAATTTTGACGGATTTTGTACCAGGCGACTTGTTTCCTCTAATGGAAGTGTAAATATTAACTATGTTTTGTGCTTAACCATTAGCTTCCATGTTTTCAACACACTTCTTGATGAAGAGGATCGTGTTCGCTCCCTTATCTTCCAACAGGAATACAATTCCCCATAGCACTGACAATGAAATCCCGTGATATTACTAATTAAGAAGGCCAACTAAGTATTCTGTGTAAATGATTACTTTTTCAAAATGCTAAGATAACTCATCTGTGTGATTCATTTTAACACAACTAGGTCTGCGAGAAGCTTTAAAACAATCATATTCAGAAAATATTTTGATGAAATAATTAAAATGTCATGAAAATGTGTCCTAAGAATCATAGAACAAAACACACGCGTATGCACACTAAACAACTATGTTTTGGGTACAGAATTGAAATAGATCATGGAAATTTGTAAGAAAAATTTAACGGCAATTTGTACTCAATAAAATAAATACCACACATGTATTATGAACATAATATATACTTATTTACAGAACACACCTCACCTCACGCACAGCTCTATCCATAACAAAAACACCAAGTACCCAGGCAGTTTTTGTGTGTCTCCTGAAGCAGTGATATTATGAAATGGTAGTTAAACAAGGTCACTGCCGTAAGAAGACATTTCTCAAATGACTTTATTCTTCTAATGATCTGGATATGCAACTCTTAATATTCCAAATCACGAAGTTACCTCTAAACATATTCAGTAAAATCATTTGAGCCTAATATTAGTCAAATATAATTAACTAGTTTTATCTCAAAACTTTTCCCGGGCTACTAGTGTATACTGAAAACAGACAATTTCTTAGACACCACTTTATTAAATAAATAAATAAATTTATTGTTAAACAAGCAGTACAAACTGCGTATGACCACGTGGAGGACAATAAACTAATTTACTCTCCGGAAGCAAGCAAGGGACCATCATCAATTCCGATCAAGGACCCTAAGGCAGAGGCGGATTCAAAAATTTCCGCAAAAATTCCTAGATAAGATAAAAAGTTAGCTGCAAGTTATAATACTAATAGAATGTAAATATGTTTGTAATTTAACACAAAAAATTTACATGTACAAATTATTATTGAACTATAGATTATTCTGAGTATAGTGTTTAAAAATCATAAGAATTGAAATAACACTAAATTCATGATTTATTGTTACAATAAACATGCTTCTAGACAAAACCTAGAGAACCTGTATAAGAAATCCACATCTACCTGAAGGAAAAACGGAGAAAAACCCGGGCCGGGATGGGGCTACAGAATTAATGTACACAACCGTGCCAAAGTTGAGTACACATAAACTAAATTAATATGAATCATAAGACACTACAATCATGCAAGAAAATAGTTTTTAAAATTGTTATAAGTTATTTTGAAAGTAGTGCAGCAATGGCATGTTAAAGTACAAGACGGATTTAACTTTTATTAAAATCAATAAATTCTTTTACATTGTAGAGGTACTGGTGCAGGAGGTAGGTTTTAACCGCGGATTTGAAGAGATTCAATTTCATAATATCTTTTATATTCTTGGGCAGGGAATTATGTAGAATGATTCTCAAATGATATGGTCCTTTTTGGCAAAGAATGGTTGACACTCTAGTGCAATTAATATTATTACTATTACGAGTATTGTGTTCGTGAATGAGACTGTTTCGTATGAATCAAGGGTAGCACTTCAGTTATTCGGTCTTAACTAACACTTCGGTCATTGATTCCCAATCTCACCATACTATAGTACATCTTGTTTATTTTTTGTTTGAGGTGTGCCAAGTGATGTTGGTCGTGGGCCATGACTTGAAAGGTGGATTGCCTCCACAGCCTCCAAGTCAGATAGAATAAGGGAAACAATGGGAGTGAAGTTAAATTTTCGTATCGAAACAACACGTCCCTGCTGGAAATGTACCCGTGGGTGCTAAGGCAACTTGGCACCCATGGGTGTATTTAAGACACCCACTGGGTGCCAGTGCTTGGATCCCGTGGGTGGCTGTGCTTGGATCCCGTGTGTGGCTGTGCTTGGATCCCATGGGTGGCTGTGCTTGGATCCCATGGGTGGCTGTGCTTGGATCCCATGGGTGGCTGTGCGGGGATCCCATGGGTGGCTGTGCTTGAAGCCCATGGGTGGCTGTGCTTGGAGCCCATGGGTGGCTGTGCTTGGAGCCCATGGGTGCCAAAGCATAACCTAACCTAAAAAAATAGAAGCTCTTACCTTTATGCTCTCTATGAGCATATACGATTTGGCATGTGAAGAAGAGAAATGGAAATACATAATACATTAAAATATCATTTATAAAATAAACCCAGTTATTTAATACATTGTGCACAACATAATTACAATGATGCTTAATATGTTTAGTAAATTTTTCTTCATGATTTAATTTAACTATTCAAATTAAGACATATTTTAAACTAGGAAACTGAAATGCACATATGAAAGACTTTGACCATTAACAATTTATTCGGCATAATCATTTTATCAATCTTACTTTGGAGATAGGTAGTAATTTAAAGAAAAATTAACAATAACCCGTTGTACCGATACTTGGTCACAATTACCGAACCCTGCGGTACAATGACTCGCCCAATGTTGGAACAAAAAGGCTAAATAAACGAAAATATCCGTTTTCTTTGTTTCAACCAATGTGTGTCAAGATATGTAATAACAGTGCTTCGTTGCATAATTAATATTAAAATAATAAGGCCTGCGCTAATACTAAAAAGAAAACTGTATCCTCTTAGTAACATTAAGACATTAAATACAGTGAAACTTTACTTTAAAATACTTCATGATCATGGTAAGCATTTATCATACTAATCAGCATTTATATTCTAATCTCGAAATAATAACAAATTACAAAATGTTACCAGAAAACTACAGAATTCAGAAAAAAATTGTTTCCTGTCCAATTGAAAAATACATCCTCAGCACTGTTTAACACTCACCTTACCACCGCCAGCAACAAGAAAGTGAAATAATCTAACAAGCATTGGTTACTGATACCAGTACTACAATAAAGTCTTACAAATACATGGTCACATTTCCATTTAAAAATATCTTAAGTTTCAGAGATAGTTGTTCTAGCAGAAAAATGAGAAAGTAACAACATTACAAATTAAAAAAACAAAACAAGTAGTTTAAGTGAACCAACTGTGGAGTCGACAATATTTTTTTAATACGCTTCTTCAAAAGTATTTATAATTAAGGTTTGGGGTATAGTTACACACAGCTACCGTTTTTACCCAAATATAGTCCCCCCTGATTTTAGGAGGCAAAACTGAGAAAAACAACAACATTTTTTTGATTAAAATCATAAAAATTGAATTGAGGTTGAGAAGATTTTTTTAGAAAATAACATTGAATAAAGGGAAATGTTCTTTCAAAATTCCATGTGAAATGATTGGCTCTGATTAATATAATCATGGATTTTAAAATGAAACAAGATTTCATAGATAATTTATCTATCATCTCGTATATTAGTACCACTCTATAATACAAGTTGAATTGAAAATTAGGAACACACAACAAAAAAGTATTGAAACATTTAATCAATTAGTATTACAAGATCACTCATTCTATTTCATCATCTTCTGTTTCACTGTAACTGCTGTCAAGTTGTTTATCATTTTCATTCCAGCCACAGTCATCATCGTCATCAGAGTCCAACCTCAGGACATCATCTTCTGTGCCACCCATTACATTGGATATGCAAGCTTTTTTTGAAGGTCTTAGATACTATTTTTTCAGGGATGGAATTCCACGTCGTCTTCACCCATTTGGTCACCAGCTCCAGCGGTGGCCTTTTGATTTTGCCGGTTGGGGTGTTCTCCTTTGGGGTATGCTGCATCCAATCACTGTACAGATCTTCCACCTTGTTCTTGAAAGGCTTATTGATGGAAATATTTAAATACGGCAGCAGGCTGGTCATTCCACCAGGGATGATGACCATTTCTGTGTTCAGGTCACGCATCCTCCTCTTCACCTTGTCTGTCAAATGCCCAGTGAAGGAGTCGAGCATTAACATCGCCTGCTTGTTGAGCAAGGCCCCTGGTCGCCTCCCCCACACAGTATTCAATCAGTCCACCGTAATGCCCTCGTTAAACGAACCTGACTCATTGGCACGGACGTGCACACCCGCGGGAAAAATTTCCCTTCGGAATCGTCTTCTTTTTGAAACAAGACAGGTGTACTTTTCAGGGGACTGACTTTGCTCCTTTTGCAGTCACAGTTGTCCACCGGGGCATATCCAAGTACATGGGAGTCTGATCTGCATTCCGTATGTGTCCCGTCAAGAAATCAGACCTTTCTCAATGCGATGACGTATCTGAAAACAAGACAGGTGTACTTTTCAAATGACATGTACCTAGCGCGAAAACCGTGGGATGACACTCTTACCTTTGAAATTATAATAGTTTTTTTCGAATTCCTGAAAGAGCTTTTGTGTCAAGGTTGTGCGTCGTCTTATACACAAATTATTTCGCCTCATCAGCCTCCGCACCCAATTCGTACTCGCTTGGAAGGCTGTGCGAGGTACTTGATGTTGATGGGCCACCTTGTAAGCTTCACGCTGGATCATTTTAGATCTGATGGAGCAGGCTTGTGTCCTCACATTTCTCACGAAAGTCACCATCTCTTCCTCAATTTCGGACCATCTTCCCGTCTTCGGTCCTATAAAAGCTTCCTTACAGAACTGGCGCTTTTTAACTGCTCTTGACTTTACCAGATCCGCACGGACTTCGGCTCCACTTCAGATTCTCGCTCTGCGGATTTATTTCCGTATGCCTCGGCATAATTTACCACACGCTGTTTAAAATTCGCGGCAAAGCTTCTTCGTTCGCCCAACTTTTGTTGGGTCAAAGAAGATCCCCGGGCCTCGACAGAATTTTGTTTCCGCAGCAAGACGAAACTCTTAGTGAGGCAGAGGATATTAGGCGAGAATGAATACCACTTCCGAAACACTTTCGCGTCCAAAGCATCAGACCATATCAATTTCATGAAATCTTTCGTATCAAATTGCCTGGAGAAGCTAAGAATTTAATCAAAAATGCTTTGCAGTTCCCAGGAGAGGATTTTTTTTTGAATCACTCTATTCCCTCCTGCAATTTTTTCTACACGTATATTACACGACTCAACAATCGGTTCAATGAAGTTGACAATTCAGTTATTTCTCATTTAAATATTGATATATTAAATTCATGAATCAATTTTCAAACCGATAGGCACGCATATTTAAGTGGGTTTTTCCTAGAAAATAAAGATTTTTTTCTTGCATTTTGATATTTCGATTGTTTATGTACTCGTATTATTACTATTAGGCGATAGAAACGAACAATAAATTCCTATCGGCAATCGATCATTCCTAGACGACACGGAACAGTTCGGATTCCACTTCAAATCAGCGTCAAATCCCGCCATATTTGGAAACCAAGTGTCGATCGTCCATTACGATCTTGTTCATAATTTTTTACGATTCAGTTGTTTACTCTGCATAAAAGTTACTTTTGTTGACTTTGTAGTACGTTACGTCTATGGCTTGTGTACGCTAGACATATTTCCCCCCACGAAACTTTGAATGAGCAACTAGCTTTCTCTCCTTAAACTCCAAATTTAGTCCCCATGGAACTGGCAGCCTAACGGAAATGGCTGCCGTATCACATGACTGAAGAAGACGCGATCCTTGTCAAAGAAGGAGTCAAACGACAGTCTAAATTAAAGTTTTAAAATCACAAAATAATTGTTCTCACACAATATAAAAATATCAGTGAAATGAATGATTAATTAATAAGAACTACTTCGGTGAATATTTCCAAGTTTCATGAATAGTTGACAACTTGACTTTAGTCAACGCGCGTATAATAACTTAAGCAGTACAAATTAGCGAACTGAAACAAAAGAAATTATTAGTTTTTTGGCATTACTTCTCGAGTTTCACAAATTAAAAACGAATGGTAAAATTTTATTTGCCGAGCGATTAAGTAATTATCACTATCTTTCAAGTGATGCAGAGTTTCTTTGGATGTCTTCCGTTTTGTTCAAGGGGCATTAACTGGGGGGGAGGGATTTTTGTTTAAAAACTAAGGTTTTACAACAAAATTTATAAATGTTATCTTTTAATAAAATAAATAACAATTAACAATCTGGTATTGTTAATAACATTAACAATTATTTATTAACGTTATTAATATTGTGTTATTAGTTTTATTAATCTGATATTAATTTTATTAATCCAGTATTAATAACAATAACAATTATTACTAATAACAATTATTAATCTGGTAATACTTTTACAAAGTATGTCATTTATCAATTTCAATTTTATCTGTTAAGAGTTCAGGTCCAATGCGGGGGGGTTATTGCCCCCTGAGCCCCCCCCCCCCATAGATCCGCCACTGCTTGTATATACATTCTGCTTTACATATACAAATTGTTTTTCTCCTTAAAACTTTTTTCTCGATATTTTAGTGCCTTAAATTATTAAACAATATTTGCCTTTAACTTTATTACCGAATTTTAAATTTAATATGAAATGGACTCAAGTATATATTGTCCATATTGGGTAAACATTTTAGAAAGCTTATTAGTAATTTTTCTTTCCTGAATAATTATTTAATTCCACTTCATTTTGTACATTAATTTCTTTACACTCTTATTTACTGAAACAGTTCTGTGAAACAGCTGTGCTCATCTAATGAATACAGTAAAGTGTCAGACAAGATGATACTACATCTGGACTGTGTGTACACTACGAAAGTAAATGTTCAAAAAACAACAATTTACCGAGCATAAATTTATTTTTGTAGTTTCCACAGTACCGATTATTTACTTTCGATTGTTATGTTCGTGGGAGACCGATTCACTAGACGGTCTTAAGAATCGCAGGTTCTTACCACGAGATCGCTCGAAGAAATGAAACACAAAAGTTTTCACTACGCTTTATTCACGACGTAGTCGTGTTGGAGGTTACGTTACAAATGAGCTGGGGAAGTCTCTCATTGTTCCCTTTTATATCAATCGATATACCAACATATAATTCCAACACAGCAAACAACTCATTCCTAAATTTCTGAAATATAAAGTGACATTTATATTTCCGGGGAAGTCGCTTTAGTGCCTTCTAATGGGCGACGCGTTCCTGCTGAAGACAACTCGCACTATGAAGGGTTCCAGTGTGCTGTGCTTAACTCGATTATTGTCAAAGTTCTTGGGAAAAACTGTTAGCGGTATCACAGGGAATATGATTTAACAAACAAGACGTATCTTCGTTCGATCGTGAATCAGCGGAATAATGTAACAATGAAAACAATGGAGTAATCGACCAGGCAAAATTTCAAATAGTTTAAATAGTTTCTTAACCCTTTAATACCATTAAGGTCACGCTAATGTGCCGCTGGTTCCCGCGTATCATTTCTTTATCTATTCTTCATCATTCTCTATTTACGGTGAAAAAAATAATTTATGGCGATATATGTGCCAAGTCGTTAATGGTGTTAAAACACACAAATTTAACAATGAAATGTTTTGGAGAAATGTCAACTTCAGTTGCACGGATGTTCTCGTTCGCAACTCAAATTTCTTTTCTTGCTTCAGGGTCGTGACACATGTTTCTTAGTTTTACAAAAATAATCTGTCAGTTGTTTCATTTTCACTCGATACGAATTTTAAAACAATAATCAAATCAATAAGTGTTGTGAAATTACGGAAACCTAAATATAATTACTCTCCCGAACCATCAGAACACTACACATCGAAGACAAATGACACTTTAAAAACTACAACAGGAAACACAATGATAAGACTTGGCGAAAGAACGTGGGTGTGCTCATCCACATGTTGGAGGGGGTGAGTCCTTTTCTCATTACTCAGCATACTTGGAAGGTCGACCAGAAGCTTTCTTTCTTAAGATTAGGATATGATTTTAATTACCCATCCGGACAGTGAGAGGGACAGCAAAGCTGACGAGGGAGTCCCTTGGGTCAAGTAGGGACTGGTTGCTAGTTTTATATAATACTGTATAATAATTATGTTAATTAAATAATACTGTAATTTCGCTTGCCCCAATGCTTGATGTTTATTGTAGGGTTGTTTTCCCCCAAAATTGCAAAATAATCCCCGCATTTCCCTACGACGAAATGTTAATTTTGAAGGAGAAAATTATCTATGGGAAACAGATCCTCGAGCTCAGAAATTTTTTTAAAAAAATGTTCTTATTGTGTAGAAAATATAAACAAAAATTTCGGGCCCTGGGACTGAGACGGATGCATGACACTTTTCTGCTCATAGGAATAAAAGAATGAAATAAACGGGCCTTTTCCATTTCGTCCGTTCTCCATCTTCGTTTCATATCTCCTGCTAGTTATGCGTGTTTACTCACAGGAAAATAGTTTGACTGAAATGACCGTGTAACTAGGTCTTCAGAACAAGATATATCTTTCCTGTGAAAATACTCTTCTTTCTTCCATGTAAAGCAAAGAATTCTCACAGCTTCCGTCATTTTTGTTAGATCGTTGTCCTTAACTAAAGTTTTTGGAGGATCCCTTACATGAAAGTTATGCCGTGGACATCCCAAATATGCCTAGTCTGTCTCCTTTGTTTTTATATTCCAGTTGTACAGGATGTATTAGGAAAGTATTGTAATCAATCGGGAAAAAAATGTAGATCTCGGATCTTTACGAATTGGCTCCAGGAGAGTATTTTCTAATTTTTATGATGATGTCCAATGTCGCATGTGTGTGTATATTTAGAAATTTGTTCCCGCGATAACTCACAAACAAATTGATGCATCGAAACCAAACTTGAGAATTGATTTTGAATGCAGTAGGAATAGAAGCATATTTCTGGACAGCGCATTTCGACGTCATTTACACACCGCAGTTTCTTATAATTACAAATTTTAAAAACAAGAATATAACTGTATTGTCCAGTAAATCCAGATTGCTAAACAGCATTTTCGTTCGTCGCACCGTTTTCGTAATGCTGCGAAATTTTATTACGCAAAAAAGAGAGGCGCCTTCTTTAAGATCAACCTACGAAGCAACCTGTTGCAAAGTTTTCAGGGTGGAAGGTAATAATTCAGGCAAACTATTCTTCAATTTGTAGATATGTAGGTGAGGTGTTAAGTTTATAAGGTTTTCAGGAGAAATATTTTTAAAGAGATTGAACTGTTAAAAATGACATCGAGTTCATTATAATTTGTTTATCTTTTTTAATAAATGATTTTCCAACTTATATTTTTATTTCCATGTAGGGTTTTTACGATTCTCATCCTTTTTTTAAAGAATTATAATGGAAAAGTTGGGTGGGGCGCACTCCAGATTTGTTTGTGGTTGAGAGGAATGGGAGTTTGATGGGGATTATAAGATTTTAATCAAACCAAAACCGAACCTAACGTCGTGCTTTTACGTTCACTAATCATGTAGCGTACGTAACACTAAAAGCACGACGTCTGTATTACAGTTTGCAACGTGCTGGCTACTACAGGAACAATCTCACACAAAAGGAGTTAATAAAGCTATATAAAGGAGGAATAAGACCTATAATCGGATATGTGGCAAAGAATACACTGGCTGTCGCGAGTGTGTAATATATACTGTGGCAGAACGGGGTTGAAAGCTTATTAATAATGAATATATAATTTATGATATAAATGCCTCGGCTAGCTCCTCTCAGGGTTCCACAATATTTAAGGGGTACGATTTCTATCAGAAGGAAAAGTACCATGCAATGGTTTCACTTAAGGAAAACGCAAGACAAATAAATCCATTAATGAAAGCAATTTTAATTGCAAAAAACATCCCTTAATTAAATAAATCTCCCCCAAAAGACACAAATACTAATCGTCGTCATTTATGCAATCACTTTAATGCCAAAGTGACATTATCACTACCAAACCACAAACAGAAATTCCCCCAAAAGACACAAAAACAAATGGTTCTCATTTAACCATCACCTTAATGACGAAGTGACATTATCGCTACCAAAACACAAACAGAAATTCCCCCAAAAGACACAAAAACAAATGGTTCTCATTTAGCCATCACCTTAATGACGAAGTGACATTATCACTACCAAAACACAAACAGAAATTCCCCCAAAAGACACAAATACAAATTGATATCATTTAACCATCACTGAATTTAAAATCTGATCTTCTTTAGTTTAATTAACAATAAATCTCTTTGTCTCTTAACAAAAACAAAACAGTGACTTTACTCAATGGCAGGATTCATTTAAGACTACAGTCTGTCTGGGCACTAAGTTATTCTAAAGTTTATGCCACCCTTACCTAATCCGTGCCATGACGCGCAAGCGCAAATACGGTGTTGGTTTATACAATCACCAACAGACGTACCATACCTCTCAAGATGACAATTACCACCGCTCAGTGGGGTCCTCCCGGAGATCAGCCCCTCAACAGTCTGTGAGCCGTCAGCTTCTCGCTAACAGCCTCCAATAGACACGTCAGCAGCGTCAACTTCTATGCGAAAACTTTGATGTTAGGAAGCTACCACCTGAGCTCCTCCAAAAAAACTTGTACGATCTATGTGAGCTGTGAGCTGACGGAAATCTGAATGAGTTGTGAGCTCAACACAACTAACGCCGCCGGAAAAATCTATGTGAGGACGAAATTTGGATTGTTCTCCCTTAAATGGGCTCCATCCCTTCTTTCTCCCGAAAATCTTCAAAATTTTGAATGTCACGTGGCCGAAAACTCCCAATACCGAAATGATTTCCCCTTCTTACGCCTTGATTCTCATAGGAACGTTTAAAGGGCTTTCTAGAATATTCTCAACGACGTTTTAATTTTTAACGCTTTTTCCAGCAAGTTCGTACATGTTTTTACCCTGCGCCCATCTGGTGTTCCTGAGGGTGGGTGGGACCTCCTCCCCCATCCTCTTGCTAGCTTCCGATTTCTAAACCCTCATAAATTTTTTCCGACGCTAAAGGAGCCGCCGATGACCCTGGTGCCGCGCTCCGGGTGTGGTTGCCAACCCTCAGATTCGCCTCCCAACCGTCATCCATTTAAATTTCTACTCTTTAAACGTCAAAATTCCGCAACATGGATGATTAAATTTGTAATTAATTAGTAAATTATTCAAATCTCACAATACACAGAAAGGAATCTTCACAGCATGCAGCGAAAGTGTCTTATATGGATCAGCTGATGCTACTCGACGGTTTCAACCTCGGCAGTAGAAGTACTTCTAGGAATAATGCCACTCTACATCCACCTTCACAAGCTAAGGCTGCGATACTGGATGGACAAGAATCGGACTATTCAAATAGACGACGGGGAATTGCGAAAAGATGAGCGGAGTAAAAGGACGATTAACTAGACGTTTAATAAGGCATTTTATTGGATCAAAAACTTCACAATTAGATCCCGAAAAACGGTACAAAATTTTGACGGGGCATGTGAAGGAATATTTTTAAAGTTAAAAAAATATTTACTTTTACCATTTTTAACTATATTTAAACGTCTAGGGAAAGGTTTCACGCTCAAACCAAAAATATTTTTTAGGTGATCTAACCTTGCGTAGCAATTATTTTTTCTTTCTTTGTTTTTGAAATTTGTCACTCACAATGGCACAATTTTGTGTAACAGTAAGAATTGCCTTCATTCCACTAATACTAAAGTCTTGATTTCTCTCTTGTCAATACGCTGTTCTTGGTTGAAAATACTCCAGAGAGGTAAAAAATAAATGCAACCGAATCTTTAAAAGATCGGGGATGTTTTCATTAAAAATCTCTATACGTTTTCCAGAGACACGAAGATTTCCGTTTTTTCTGTTACTCAACTCCCTTTCAATTCTAGCTTTCATAGCAACCCACTGATCGAACACACAAGTCTCTTTCATGTGTGTGGGGTTGATTGATCCCTCGGTGTTGGTTTTTGTTTCTTTCCAACTAACAACGAATTACATAATGTTTTAAAAGATAATACAATGTAGAGAGTGTAAATGTAAAAATAAGGACATTTTTTGATTTGATCGAAAAAGGGCCAAATGTTCTTTCAAAACGACGGGTCTGTACAAAAACTGTAAGGAACGAGACTGTCCCGTCCAAAATATCAGCCACCTCGTCAGAGGCAATTGCTTCCCAAATGTCCGCTGGATGAAGTTCTTTCTTGTGCTCCAGGTGGCGAAGCTAAGCGATGAGAGCAAGGAGAATTGGCAGCTGGCGCCGTCGGGTCCGGGGGGACCGGCGTTCGCCACGACGCTGCCGCCGGCGCCTCTGCCCCCCACGCCTCCCGCGACACCTCCGGAGACAGGAGACGGCGGCGGGGCCACGGACGCGTGTCCTCTGGGCGCCTTGGCTCTCGCGTGCGCCCCGCCGCCCTCCAATCTGGCGCATCTGCTGGGGGCGGCAGCGGCGGCGGCGGCGGCGGCAGTGGCGGCGGCTGCGGACGACGACAGCAGCGGCGAGGATGCATCGGGTGAGGACGCCGACCTGGACATGGACCTGGACGCCGACGTGGACGGCGAAGGTGACGCCGACGACGAGTGGGAAGCAGAAGCGCTGGCGGTGAAGGCGCGCTCTTCGCCCTTCCCGCATTTTCCTCAAGTGACAAACTCTCTGGTCGCCGCACCTTCAGTGGCGGCGCTACCGTCTCCTCCGGCGCCTCAGCATCTGTCCCCGTGCCAGCCTCCATATTACCAGAGCTCAGGTAAACATTGGCTCGAAGGACTTTTTTTTCATTTTGGGTAACGGTTATGTGAAGAGCTTGTACACTTATCGTTAGAATGAAGAGAAAGACGGATTGGAGACCATTGATATTTTGCATAAAGGTATAAGGTCAGCAAGAACAGGATTAGTAAAATATGACACTAGTAGGGGAAAGATTTAATGCGTTACGTATGCCAACATAGTGTAAAGCAGTGTGAAGTTCGACCACCGTGTGTGTAAATGCATTCTGCCGGATGTCGCGGTGTGAAGTTTTAGAGATCCCTGACGTTGTCTTGACAATCTAACTTTTAGTTGCTCGCAAATCTCCAGATTTTGCGGTAGGAACACACACAGACCCCGTAGCATCCCACTTTTTTTCGGTTGGGGACAGGCCTCGCGACACAGCTGGTCAGGACAGAGACTCCACGAATCTCCCGTCTGTTCTTGAAGACGAGCGTTGACTCTTTGGGAGGGAGCCGTGGCGTGGGCGTTCGCAAGCGACAGCGCCTCAAGTTGCATGGATTGGCGAATATGTTCTACCCGGAGTCGCGGTGCGTGGCCTGCGTCGCTGTTAACGGGCAGAACTTTGAACATCTGCTGTAATTTGTTCTCGAACTTGGAACTCGTATATCCCTTTTTCTATTCCCCAAATAAAACGCTTTACACACCTTTTTGTCTTGTGTTCTTACTCTGTCTTTGGGTCATTAAATCTCCTGATGACGTTTACGGGCATACGTTCATCTGTATTTTTTGTTTCTATTAATGTTCTCAATCATCTTTCCAATTTTTAACGTGGAGTTCTGTGTATTGTTTTCGTACTTGAAGCCGCGAGACCGTAGCTGCGATTTCTCGTGAGCAAATATAAATAAATTATTGAATTGAAGCGTGCCAAACTGTTAGTATTCGGCTAGTTAAATATCAATTTTGTTGAAGACCACTTTAATTAGTGTCACAGGTATGCAAAGCGTTGACTTAAAATATTTTATTATTAATAGTAGTGGAATAAAATGAAAGTGTGTTTGAATTTGCTTTCGGCCATTATTGATCGATAAAAGTCATTATGGATCTCTAAAGTAATGATGCTTTTCAATACCAAACAATTTTTCTATCTTTGCTGTAGCATTTTGTTTTGAACTAGAGTGCTCAGAACGGCGGTATTGGTCGGGGCGCTGCAGCCGCTGGTACTCCTCGTCATTCATTATAACACGTTCTCACTTACACCTTTTGTATTCTTAAAGTACAATTTTCCATACATGATAACTTTTTCTTATATATACTTATAGAAATT
Source organism: Laupala kohalensis (assembly GCA_002313205.1). Classification (NCBI taxonomy): domain Eukaryota; kingdom Metazoa; phylum Arthropoda; class Insecta; order Orthoptera; family Trigonidiidae; genus Laupala; species Laupala kohalensis. The sequence goes on along the minus strand of NNCF01126704.1, from coordinate 877,441 downwards.
AAAGAACTAAGATTTTAAATAATGTTATGGAATGAAATGAAATAGAGTTAGGATTCGATGCGACCCTTACCATCAGACATTAATTTTCTTAAATCGTGCGAAATAACCATGTTTTTTTTTACTTCTGTAAGACAACAAAATCAATGGTTAATGTAAGCAATGTATGAAAGCGTGTTCAAATTAGTACGTACCTGCCAACTGCTGCGCGAGAACTGGATTCCGTTTTGCGATCACGAAGCTGTGGGCAGTTTTTCCCTCGTGCTACGTCGTAGGCATTAATCACCCCTCTGGACCGCGGTTCAGTCCTCTTGGCACCTCGGCGCAAGGACGCTTATTCGCAGAATGTTCGACTCCCCTTCTTTAGCTACGCGCGCCCTGGGACGGTCGGCACCGTTGTCCCGCATTTCCCAAAAGTTATTTCCATTGCTTTGCATTGGTATGAACCGACTGAGCCGGCACGCACTTGCCGCCGTTTGCGAAAAGCCCCCAGAGGAAGATTTTGTGGAGTGTCGGGAGGGGTGTAAAACTTTCCGGGTGACTCATTAACAGTTTGACTGCGGGCAATCGCAAGGACCAGGTATTCGCCGTTTCGATTGTGTTGAGTGATCAGAATAGAATAGAGAGCAGGTAACACCTGGATCCTAATCCTCTACGCCTTGGAGAGTGAACAGTAAAGTTCCGCGATTTCCGAACCAGTGCGCGCAGCCTTACGCACTTTCAAAATGTCGGGACGTCCTTCCGTCCGTGGACGGAGCAGTGCATGTGTAGCTCTTCACAGACACGCGTCGTTGAGCAATGCGCTAGGCTATAGAAATATACTTGTATGGCTATGCCTGTGTCACGTGGGTGTTGGGTGCTCAGCAGGCGGGTGCGCGGAGGTGGACGTGACGGCGGAGGCGCTCGGCATCTGTGCCGTGGAAGAGTCGGCGGCGGTTGCCGAGACGGAAGAAGCGGCGGAGGCGGAGGGCGACGCCGACGCCGAGGAGGTCGCCGAGCCCGACGACGAGTGGGAGCACTTCGACCCCTACTTCTTCATCAAGCACCTGCCACCGCTGTCGTGGGAAGCCCGCGCTCGTTGTCCTGCGTTGCCGCTCAAGACGCGCAGCTCGCCCGACTTCTCGCTCGTGCTGGATCTGGTGAGTGGAGATGGTTGGAGGAAGCCTGTGTTTCGAGATTTCCAGGCAGTTTGCTCACGTAGGCAATCGCTTGTTGTTGTTTTTTCCAAAGTCACGCTAAACAGAATTTTCATTTGGAGTTCCACTTCTGAGACATAAATCTCTGGGAAAAGTCGGTTACTTTCTTATGTATGTAGTATGTGCAAGTATAGTAATCGTGAAAGTTTTTGTTGACCAGAATTTGACGGAAATATTTCGTTTGGAGTTCCCTGATACCGGAGAGAAGCTTTTTAGAATCCCGTCTATTCATTTCTCTGTGTGTAGGAATTCCGACGAATCCTTTTCTTTTCATATTTCTTTGATGTAGTACTATCTACTTATTGTCAATGCTCTTACTAAAGAATTTTTACGATTTTAATCTGAAGGGAACTTTATACATTGCGTGCCAAAACTAGGTGATTTTTTAATCTCATCTTCTAGAGGATGTCTTATTGAATATGTATGTGCAAGACTAGCTCCCCCACATTAAAAAAAAAGTGTGACATTTTTGCTTGACTTTCTTGAAATTTTCACCCCTTGACTCTATGTATGTCTCAGCAAGAAAGGGGTGTCTCAGAAACCTCCCAATAAGAGCGTGTCCTGAAGCTTCTTCACCCCAAATTTAACCGTGATACATTTAAAAATATAGAAGTTATGGAATGATGAATGTACTGCGCTGCTAATTTTAGTGCACAGTGTATTAATATCAAAGTGCATTCACAAACAATTATCAAAAGTGACCTCAAATTTTCTTTAGATTTCTGTTGTTTTCTTTTCTTTAACATTAATCTTGTCTGTGTTAGTTTTAGTATGAACTGTATTATTTTGCATTTAGCACACTTCAACAAGTGTCCTCTTAGTTGAGTTCCCTTTAACGTCTAATTGCTTTAGCACCTGCAAAGGGATCTGTAATGAAATTCAATACCTGTTTTCCATTTTGAAGCTGCTGACTATGTAAAGGCATAAATTACTGGCAATGAAGATTGAAAAAAAATAAAAAAAAATAAAAGATCCATTTTCTTTTCTTTTTTCTTTTTTATTATTTATTTATTTATTTATTTATTTATTTTCAGGATGAGACGTTGGTACATTGCTCCTTGCAAGAACTCGAAGATGCAAGTTTCAGTTTTCCTGTACTATTTCAGGAATGTTCATACACAGTCTTTGTACGCACACGCCCTTTCTTTCGAGAATTTTTGGAAAGGGTTTCTGGGCTGTTTGAAGTGATTCTCTTTACTGCTAGCAAGCGAGTGTACGCTGACAAACTTTTGAACCTCCTGGATCCAGAACGTCGATGGATCAAGTATGTATAGAGTTTGTTTATTTATTTACTCTCCTTTGTTTTGTTTATGTTTTTTGTAAGTATAAATTGTACATTGAAGAAAGTTTTTTTGTGGTTTGGCAAGTGTCATAGTTTTGAGCTGATCACTTTCTTTTCAGGTATCGTTTATTCCGAGAACATTGTGTATGTGTGAATGGAAACTATATCAAAGATTTGAGTATCCTTGGTAGAGACTTGTCAAAGACTGTCATCATTGACAACTCTCCGCAAGCATTTGGATATCAGGTATGAGCTTGAGAAGTTCTTCATTTGCTTAGAGTAAAATTAATACGTTTTAGTTCAATCAGTTTTCTTATGGCCAATGAGCAATTTAAATTTGCTCATTGATATTAGTTTAAATGAATTTTTGTATAAGATAGAATTAGTGTTTTATTGCTGAAATTAATTTTGAAATTTTTAATTATGTGGTGTAATGTGATGGAAAATGCTGAGTTATTTCAACATAGTGGAATGCGAAGCAGAGCCCACAGTGTTGCAAGATAAAGTAAAATAATTGAAAGATGAATGCATGGAGTATTTTTTGTCTTTGTGGTAGTTTGAATGTTTGTATTTATAATTGAGAAATCATGACTCATTTCATCATGTTGTTATTTAGTTTTTTTCTAAATGTAGATCTTGAAAGCACATTGCATGTGGCACTGTTGTGATGAAATTAGTCATTTAATACACACACTTTTTCTTTTTATGTTTCTTTCTCTCTTTCTTCCTTTCTTTCTTTCTTTCTTTCTCTCTTCCTCTTTCTTTTTTTCTCTCTTCCTCTTTCTTTTTTTCTCTCTTTCTTTCTCTTTCTTTTTCTCTCTCTTTCTTTTTTTCTCTCTTTCTTTCTTTCTTTTTCTCTCTTTCTTTCTTTTTCTCTCTTTCTTTCTTTTTCTTTCTTTCTCTTTCTTTTTCTCTCTCTTTCTTTCTCTTTCTTTTTTTCTCTCTTTCTTTCTCTTTCTTTTTTCTCTCTTTCTTTCTCTTTCTTTTTTTCTCTCTCTTTCTTTCTCTTTCTTTTTTTCTCTCTCTTTCTTTTCTCTCTCTTTCTTTTTCTCTCTCTTTCTTTTTCTCTCTCTTTCTTTTTCTCTCTCTTTCTTTTTCTCTCTCTTTCTTTCTTTTTCTCTCTCTTTCTTTCTTTTTCTCTCTTTCTTTTTCTCTCTCTTTCTTTTTCTCTCTCTTTCTTTTTTCTTTCTCTTTCTTTTTCTCTCTTTTTTCTCTTTCTTTTCTCTCTCTTTCTTTTTTTCTCTCTTTCTTTTTCTCTTTCTTTTTTTTTCTCTTTCTTTTTCTCTCTTTTTTCTCTTTTTTTCTCTCTTTCTTTTTTCTCTCTCTTTCTTTTTCTCTCTCTTTCTTTTTCTCTCTCTCTTTCTTTTTCTCTCTCTCTTTCTTTTTCTCTCTCTCTTTCTTTTTCTCTCTCTTTCTTTTTCTCTCTCTCTTTCTTTTTCTCTCTCTTTCTTTTTCTCTCTCTTTCTTTCTTTCTCTTTCTTTTTTTCTTTCTTTCTTTCTTTTTTCTCTCTTTCTTTTTTCTCTTTCTTTCTTTCTTTTTTCTCTCTTTCTTTTTCTCTTTCTTTCTTTCTTTTTTCTCTTTCTTTATTTTTTTTCTCTTTCTTTTTCTCTTTTTCTTTTTCTCTTTTCTTTCTCTCTCTCTCTCTCTCTCTATTTCCCTCTCTCTCTTTCTTTCCCTCTCTCTCTTTCTTTCCCTCTCTCTCTTTCTTTCTCTCTCTCTCTCTTTCTCTCTCTCTTTCTCGTTGTCTTCGAGCTGTCGTAGCGTCAACATCTCGTGGTCTGTCCCTGCAATCATGAGTGATAAGGAGAAAGTGAAGTGTGGAATTTGATTGCGTTAATTTGAAGGAGGAGAACTTTTTGTTTCTGAGAGAACAAAAGAAGCCATTTGTTTGTTCAACGTGTTCCGCGAAGCGTCGCGGTTCAGTCTCGTCGCTTGGATCTGGTAGTGGTGACACCGCCGAAGGTGGAGACTCCCCCGGAACGTCTCAGGTCACCAAGAAGGAAGTGTGTTTGGAATACCTGTACAAGATCATGAACGATATGAGGTCGGAGGCCAAGGCGGCAAATGCGGTCTTTGAAAAGCAGCTATCCGAGGTCAGGGGGGAAATAAACGATCTTAAAGACCCCCTGAATCGATACTCAGAAGCGATTGGTAAAAACACGTCGAGGATAGTTGCCCTCGATGCCAAGTTGTCAACACTTTCGGAGTCATTTGGCGAGGTTTCTGGACGATTTTCGGCGTTAGAAGAGCGCGTGTTGGATCTTGAAAGCCTTATCGGAGATTCCGAGCAGGTGTCACTGACGAACTGCGTAGAGATAAGCGGGATAACAGCTAAGGCTGGAGAAAACGTCATTGAGTTGGTGTCGAGAGTCGCTGCTGCCCTCAAGGTCGACTGCCCTGCACAGTTGATAAACAATTGTTTCCGAAGGCGTCCACCTCCATCTGGGGCGGCCCTGGGGTCGATCTATCTGTCTTTCGTTAGAAAGCTAGACTAGGACAGATTTATGACGACTTCGCGACAGCAGCGGAATCTTACCACCCGGGATCTCGGCTTCTTAGACGGGGATGCTCAGAAGATTTTTATAAATCACAGCCAGTGCCTCGCGAAAAGGAAACTCCTCAATGCGGCAAAAATTAAGAAGAGAGAGTGTGGATTCAGATTTGTTTGGGTCGCAAATGGGAACATTTTTATGAGAAAAGAGAAGGAAGGGCGGCCGATTGCGATTCGGTCACTCGGTGACTTGAGAAAGATTTCAAAAAACGGGAGCCCTTCACGGGGGCCTCCCTCCCCCCACTAATCGTTCATTTCGTGAACTCGGCATTGATCTGGCACTACCTTGGCTTTTCTCCTATGATTTCCTCTCAGAAGTTACTATTATTATTTTTATCAATAAATTTCTTCTCCGCAATACTACTCCTCATTAGTGCTATAACGACTTCAATTTCTCTATTTTCGATCTGGTCATTTCAAGCAAGCAACCCAAGCCAAAATTGTATCATTAAAGTTGTTGACTCTCTAAACCATTCAAGATGGCTGCCGTAAATAATGCTATTTTTGCGCACATCGGGAATCTGCGTAAACACGCTAATTTCGCTCACGTCAATGCGGAATCGGTTGTGGCTCACATTGACGAAATAAGGAGTACTTTTAATGGAAGCCTGTTCGACGTGATCGCCATAAGTGAAACGTTTTTGAAGCCGAATGTTTCCTCGGAGTCAGTCCGGGTGCACGACTATAGCTGGGTGCGTAATGATCGTGTGGGGCATGGTCGTGGCGGGGTTGCAATTCTGGTCCATTCGAAGCTAAAATACAAAATTCTATGTAAATCAGAATCGGCATTTTCGAAAAGCCCTGAATTCATTTTTATAGTTAGATGTTGGGACCCAAATGCTGGCGGCGGGAGTGATATATCGTCCTCCCCAAGATTGGAAAAATACGCGAAGTATTTGATGAAGCCACAAAATTACTGACGACGTATCAGAACTTGATTATACTTCGCGACTTGAACTCTGACCTGCTTACCGACTCGCCTTACAGCTGTCAAATGACGACGATCTTAAACTTCCAAAACTTGCATTGTCTTCCCCTGCAACGGACTCATCATTCAGTCAACAATAGTACTCTACTCGATCTTATAATACTCAACGATCTGAATTTGGCAACAAAATATGGGCAGGTCTCTGCTTGCGGCCTATCCAGGCATGGACCTGATCTACTGTTCCCTTAACTTAAGATCGCGCAAGGATGGTAGAAAATACATGGACGTCAGGTACAAGAAACTGCTGGATAAGCAGGCACTTCTGGCCGAGGCTAATTTCACAAATTGGGATAAAATACACAATGAACCTAAAATTGATAGAAAGTTGGCTTCTCTCAACGGGGCAATACTATCGTTGTATGACAAGCATTGCCCATGGATTCGAATTAAAGCTAAACACCAGCCTGCACCCTGGATAAATCAGGAACTCAGGGACATGATGCAAACGAGAGACAAAGCGATTTCTTAAACCAAAAAATAGAATAACCCACAATAATTATAAAAAATTGAGAAATAAAACGCAACAAATGCTGAGAAATGCCAAAGTCAAACACTACAATGAGCTTTTTAAGACTCGCAAACAACCAAAAGATTTCTGGAAAATAATTCGAAAATTGGGGATTAGTGGAAAGGACACGGAGGTGGAGGTAGCGGTACCTCTCGATGCGCTGAATCAGCACTTTTTGCAGACTGCCGGAAGGCCCCACGTCGCCGGATGTGATCAACCATTACACCAGCCTGCCCTTGATAGGTGAGCCCTTTGTCATTCCAGTGCTGGATGAGGAAACAGTTAAGAAGGCACTGTTTGCAGTGAAATCGACGTCAATTGGTGCAGATGGGATCCCAATCGAAATTTTGCAGATGCTAGCAGACGCTATTCTCCCCGTCTTGACTCATGTTTACAATCACTCTCTGTCTATAGGGGTTTATCACGAGATATGGAAGAAAGCGATCGTTAAGCCTCTACCAAAGAAGAAGCCACCTGAGAGTGTGAGCGATTTTCGAGCAATATCTCTGCTTTGTGCTATGGGTAAGGTGCTCGACAATATTGTGTATGGAGAGCTCTGTGGCTATGTGTATCGCCGCGGGGTTCTCGACCCGAAGCAGTCTGCCTACCATGCTGGTTTTGGGACCGAGACTGCTTTGATCAGGGTTCTTGACGACGTCAGAGCAGCAATGGACAAACGGAAAGTAACAGTCATGGTAATGGTGGATTTCTCTGCCGCGTTTGAATTGATCAGAAGAGACATCTTGCTGGCGGTATTTCGATCCATTGGTGTGAAGGGGAACCTGCTAGCCTGGTTTGACTCGTATCTATCGCAGCGTCAGCAGGCTGTGAAAGGCTCGGATGGATCGCTGTCGTCGTGGAGAGATGTCCTTGTTGGGACCCCGCAGGGATCAGTGCTGTCGGCTCTCTGCTTCATCATTTACATCACCACGCTGCCAAGAGTATTCGCGGAGGGTACTCAGCATGTGTCCTACGCAGATGATCTGCAGTTCTATCGTTCCTACGACCTCGATGGTATAGAGGAGACTGTTCATGCGCTGAGTGAGGATCTGGCGAGTGTGGCCAATTGGTGCACCAGGCATGGCATGAAAATGAATATGGTCAAGACCAAGGCTATGATCATTGGGTATTCGAAGATCCTATCGAAGGTTGACATCTCCACCGCGCCTAGAGTGACCTATGGAGGTGTTCCCTTGGAGTTTGTGAAATCAGCCAAGAACTTGGGACTGCGATTCCAAGACACCCTGTCATGGAATCTTCAAGTGACGTCCATGTGTGGATCCACGTTCAAAGCGATCTATCAACTCCGCAGAGTGGCCATAGACTTTCCCGCCCATGTAAGACTGCAGCTAGTCCAAAGCTTAGTGTTGCCCACCTTCGATTATGCCGCTACTGCTATCTGTGACTCGAAGAGCGAAGAAATGGATATGCTCCGAAAAGCGCAAAATGCAGCGTTGCGATTCGCCCTTCGGCTGCGTTTGGATGAACATGTTACATCCCATTACCAGCAACTGGGGTGGCCCAAGATAAGAGAAAAGAAGAAACTGCAATTGTCTAGAATGGTGTTCAAGGTCCTGAAATTCCGGAAATCAGATTACTTGTATGATCGCTTCAGGTTCTTATCGCAACGAGACACTCGAAATAAAGACGGTGCTTGAAATACCATGCCATCGAACTGCAATGCTTGCGAGATCATTTGTCGTCCAAGGCTCAAAGTCTACAACGAGAACACTGTACTCTTTGACCTATCTATTAAAGTGGTAACATTTAAGGAGAAATTCAAGGAACTATTATTGAATGAATATTCAGTATTGAATTATGATTGGAGAACTAGGAAGTTACATTTTATTTTATCCTTTTTGTTTGAATTTTATTTTTGTTTTAAATCTTATATATGAATATAAATGAATGTATTTGATGCTAGAAGGATTTGTAAAACATATTTATTCAGGGGGGTGGTGGTGGAAGAGAGGGCCTCGTGGCCCTTACCTTCCCCTGTTTGCTAAATAAAGACAACAATTAATCAATCTTTCTCTCTCTCTGTCTCTTTCTTTCTCTCTCTTTCTTTCTCTCTGTCTCTCTGTCTCTCTCTCTCTTTCTTTCTCTGTCTCTCTCTCTAGAATATAAAAATTAAATAAAAAGAATGCTACGCCATTCACAATATGAAAAATTTTATTACTAATTGTGTTGAGATTTAATAAATGGAATTTAATAAGTGGACATGTAAGAATATCTTACAATATCGATTTGGTAACAACTGAATGCAATCGACAGTGTATTTAACTACTTTGAACAAATATTGTTTCTGTTCCTCATCATCTGTTGTTGTAAAACTGAATTTTATTACCAGAGCCACACCCCTTTCAATGGTTTTATAAACAACTTTTAAATAGGGCAAGTGAGTTTTAGCTCTTTGAAAGTGAATATTCAGTTCCCACAATGAGGGATCTTGAGAAAATCAGTATCAATTTAGAATCGTGTAAAGAGGCTGAATGTATGGTGCAAAACTAATTTGCTTAGATCACGATTTTTCCAATGTTCTAGCTCACTGCCTGATTTATAATTAATCATTAATCACTTTGGAACCTCTTCAAGATTACTATTATCTTGGAAAGATTGAACCATTCTTCTTTTAGTATGATGACACATTTGAATTTAGAAATGCTAAACTAACAGCTTCTTCTGATAAATACCATAAATGGTTTGTTAACTTTGCAAGGGCTGCTGAGCTCAACAAAACAATTTCTTGTTTGTAGTTTATCAATTTTTGCAAAAAAACAGTGATCATTGTATGGACTGCAAATAGCACTTGTAACAGTGAACCATGATGTTATCCAAAATTTGACAATGAGATATTTACATCCCGCAAACCTATTTCTTCTTTTTTGTAAGCTTAAACTGATTTTAAAATATATACGTTTTCAGAGTATATAAAGTTTTTGCCATCCACCTAGCATGGTGCATTGTACCTGGAGGTCGGAAATGATAATTTGCAGCTGCTTTTTCTTCCAAAAATATACTAGTCAGATTTTAAAGTTCTGTGTAATCTGCTCGTGAAGAGAATATCTAAAAACAACAAACAAGCAAAATGTGCCAAATAATTTACTTATATTCCATATTAAATCTTTTTAAATCATATTACTGGTATTTGCTCCAAGACAAATGATAAAATAACCTGTTTTTCAGAATTCAGGGTCTGTGGTATACGAGGGTAGATCAAATATGAAAGATACTTTTCTTTTTTTTGCAAATTTATTGAGCAGAATAACATAGCACAGTACAAATTATTTTTCTACATAATCTCCTCCTTTAGTAATGCATTTTTCCCACCGGATTGGTAGATTTTTAATCCCAGCATCATAGAAAGAAGAAGGTTGTGTCACAAGCCAATTGTGCACAAAAACCTGAACCACTGCATTGTCCTGGAATCGTTGTCTCCTAGTGCTTCTTTAAGTGGCCCAAACAAATGAAAATCACAGGGTGATAGATCAGGACTATAAGGAGGATGTTCAAGTACAGTCCATCTCATTTTCTGTAATTTGGTGCAAGTTAGGGCTGCAGTTGGGGTCGAGCATTGTCATGAAGGAGGATGACGTCTGGAATTGGTCGGTCACGTCTTTTGGAATGGTAAGAAGTCTTTACCCGGTCCAGAAGGTCACAGTAATAAGCAGCATTTATTGTGCGACGCTCATGCAGGAAATCAATGTGTAAGATCCCTCGCCGGTCGAAGAAAACTGTCACAAGCACCTTGCCGACTAACAGCCTGGTCTTGGCTTTAACAGGGACTGCCTCTCCCTGCCTCCGCCAGTCCATACTGGCGTGTTTGGATTCGGGTGTGTAATGATGGACCCAGGTTTCAACACAGGTGACAATTTTGTCTAAAAAAGGATCCCCTTCCTCTGCAAATTGTGCGGTAAGCTTCTGACAAATCTCCAAACATCTCATCTTCCGCTCCGTTGCCAAATGACGAGGGACCCATCTGGCACAAACTTTATGGAACCCTAGATCCTTAATGATGATTGTTTGACAGCTCCCATAGCTTATTCCAACTTGTGATGCAACTGCAGAAACCGTCAGACGTCTTTCACCTTCAATAGGGTCATGAACACTGGAAATGTTCTCTTCCGTAATGCTGGTCCGAGGATGACGACATGTGTTTCATTTTCAACCCATTCATGACCTTCCCCGAATTCTTTATGCCACGCATACACACGTGCCCTTGACAGGGTTTCATTGCCAAACTGCACTTAGTCTTTGCAAAATTTCAGCTGGTTTTACACCTTCGTTAGCAAGAAATTTGATAATAATGCATTGCGCAACAGAAGAATGCACTTGTTGCTCTGTCATCGTGAGCGCTACTGCTAAACAGGCCCAGACCTGCATACCACATGCTTCCCCAACTCCTGACATCTGCAACAATGCACTGTACAAGCGGCAGCCCATTCTGTTCAAAATTGTGCGCTCAGAAGTAAAAGTCTCATTAATATTTGATCCACCCTCGTAATTTAAAATATTGATGTACCCACTTCAAATTTTGATGTTATGATGTTTGGCCAGAATTTCTGAAATCTTTTAAATAGCCCAACATTTGAACCTGTAGTCGTTAGTGCAAGACTTCTTTTCAATACATTCTTCAGAACTAGCTAAGAATGTGGTGATGACATGGCAAATACATTAAATCTTTAACAAGGTTTTGTTCTAATATAAGGCAAGTTCCATTTCATGCATCTGAACATAATTTTAAGTGTTTAAAATAAAATGAAAATTTGAAATAAAATGCATTTATATATGTACCAGAATGGTTCGTAGAGAAATGAAAAATTGAATATTTTCTGGATTTACTTTAACAAATAATGCACCAAAAATTTTGAAAAATTAAATACATTATTATAAATGTATTAATTTTTTTGTAATTTCATTTTGTTCAAGTTGATCTAAAATTGTGATTGTGATGTAGGTAAAAATATATGTGAAAGAGATAGAGAAGTTAAAAGTAAAAGAGAAGGACCAAAAGAGTTCATGTTACTGCTATTATAAATTTTTCAATAGAAAATAAATGTACACGTGAGTCTGAAATGTTATACAGATATTATCGATCATCATGAAGGTGGCTATATTCATTCTTTAAAGAGTGATCTTGACAACCAAAATTTCAACTGTAAAAATTGTAGAAATATCCTGAGAGAAATTGACCTTAAAATTCATTTTTCTGAAAAATTGTTCAATGCATTTCACATTTTCTTTCTTTCTTTTCTTTTCTTTCAATCATTCATTCTTTCAATCATTCTTTCATTCAATCATTCTTTCATTCAATCATTCATTATTTCATTCATTCAATTATTCATTCTTTCATTCATTCATTCATTCATTCATTCATTCATTCATTCATTCATTCAATCATTCATTCAATCGATCAATTATTTTATACATAATTTTTTTGGAACAGTCTAATGATTCATAACAGTGTTTACCATTTCTTATGATTTCAGTAGTTTTCTTTGCATAAAAGTTACTTGTATTAGCTTTGTGTTATGTTACATATGCAGCTTATATTCAGTAAACACATTTTCACCCATGAAATTTTGAATGAACAATTTTCCTTTCCTTAACTTGAAATATATTCCCCTCTCATTTTTTGGGTGCTTTTTCTCCCGAAGAAGAAAGCAGGATTTTTTACTCTTTTGGGTGGCTATATTCAGTTAAAAATGGTTAGGTACACTGAAATTCAAATCATTCATCCCTAATTGATCACGAGAACTCAGTCTTTAAACAAAACTCCTTGTGTATGTCAAGGAAATTTCAGTTTGTGAACGGATAACCACAGATTTGTGAAACTTGGTTCTCTTGAATACTTGGCCAATTCTGCTGCATCCATTACAAATCTGGAGAATGTTGTCTGCATACATCTAACAAGATGAAAGGCAGTTGAATATGTTCTTGTGTATGGTATTTGAAGTAATTGTGGATCCTCAAGATAAAGAATCTTGCTTGTAGTGGATGCAGCTTTTATTTTCTAGATTTGTAAGACCTTGCTTGTACATAAGAGATTCTTGCTTGTAGTGGATGAAATGTTTTTCCTGAATGTCAATTCCAACTCCCTTGTAAGAGACAACCCAGGCATTTCCCATAAAAATTCTGAGTGTGTCAGCATTGACAGTGTGTCAGCATCAGCATAGTGCTAGCCGTGCATAGTTGCACTGTGCCTTAATAATAATAATAAATTTATTGTCAAAAACAGTACAAACTGTGTATGACCACGTGGAGGACAATAAACTAATTTACATTCACTTTACATTTATATACTAATTTACATTTACATTCATACCTTGGTTTTCACATTCTCATGTTGCCATCTTGGTGGATTTCGCGGAGAGAATTTTCCCAGAAACGCATTTGGCTTGAGTGCATTAGTGGGTGTCTTTTTATTTGCCTTATTTCATCAATCCAAACTTGGTTTTCTCAAATGTTATGCAAATTTTCCTTTTATGAATTTTGAATGAAATATAGCAACAAAGTGGAAAATTTTCAATCTAACTAGAGAAACAAAAAAATTATGAAGCAGTTGTGTTGCATTATAATTAAAAGTTATGTTACAAGTGTATGGAACTGAGGTTACAGAACTTATGTTAGTTTTATGTAATAATGTAGATGGTAGTCGCTGTGATAAGTCCTCAGGTTTTGCAGACATAACACCATTCACATTCATCACTACATTCTCTTACATGTTGATATAGAAAATAAATAAATGTATAAGGCCAAGGACCCAAGAATAGCCACATGTGTACAAAAATTTAATTTAATTACCATTTAAAATGTGTATTATTTGTGTAGTAATTGATTAGCAAAAGCATACAATAATTAATTAGTATTTTGAAATTAACGTTCTTTGTTTACTCAACTGGGGTACAATATAAGTAGCATAGATCACAGAGAAATATCAATAATTCGGTTATTGTAGGAGTATTTAATTTCTTTATATAGCACTTAAATATAAAATATAATTTTGCTGGAGGCAAACGAGAAGTATAATTTTGTTGTCCTGTTCAATTGACAAACGTTGAAACTGAATAATAATGTGTATCAATATTACTTGATTTTCAAAGCTTTATGAAGAAAAAAATGTTTTTAAAATTTTAGTGAATGTGGAAATATGAGATACTATCAATATTACTAATAAGAAAGGGATGAAACCTGTTCAGAGTTAGAGGCTTATTCACCCATCTTTGGGGCAACTTTCCCTTTCAGACTCAAAGTTTCATCCATGGAGAACCACTGAAAAAATTAATTCAAGGTAATTCTTGGTTCCTAGAAATTTTCCTGAATTGGGGATTCTTAACATTATTGTGGTTTTGTATACATTGAGGCACAATGTGGCTGCCAGGGGTGCTGGAGAGAATCTTTGCAATGCCAATAGGGATCTGCTTCCTTTTAATATGATTGAAGTTGTCTTTAATAACTGACTTCTACTACTCTGTTGGTGGAACATACTTTGGAGGGTTAATACCATTAGGGATCTGGTGTTATGTTCATCTTCAAATTGAATTTTTTTAAAAGTAAATAAACCTATACTTGAGGCTATTAGAAGATAGTACATAAGCATTTAAAATATTGAACTTTAAAGAACTTTATACTTAACATTAGTGAGGTCAATTTTATTAGTTATTCATAGTTCAAATCCTAATTTGAAAAGCTAAAATTTTGTGTTCAAATTCAATCTAAGGCTTTAACAAAGTTTGCTTTTATTGACAGATGTCCAATGGACAAATTCTACTGTGACTGTTCTTTAGTTGCTTTAAAATAAAACATACCTCCTTTTTAAATCATTTTGAAGTATAATGATGCAATAACACTATATGAAATGATGTCAAATTTAATAATTTTTTATGACAGTGAGGTGAAAAGATAATTTCATTGAATAACCTAAACTTTAGGTAACTTAAGATAACTTCAATAAACCTTTCTATGATGAGAAATTGAATAGTAAATTTAAATATATATCTACTATCAGATTTTTTAATATAGACTGCCAATTCTAATAGCTGTGGAGAGTGCAACAAAAGTAGCAGAGTAAAGCAGTTAACCCACAAATACATGTACTGTCCCTGCATACTACCGCTGTGAGTTTTCCAAGCGATCGTATGAGCCCGAGGTATCTTGCTAGAGTGAGTTACAGCGCAAGCATCCTTCTCTCTCATGCTCATGGTGAATAAAACACCTTACTCATACTGTAGCCGCCTTCGGAGAGTGGGGAGAGAGGGTTACCTCTGTTTGGTTGGATGCCCCGAGTCACTACTGAGGTAGGATTGACCCAAGAGTTCTTAAATACCTCAAATCTTTCAAATTTAGAATACCCATGGTACAGCAAAATTCTTTAATTATTTTTGTTGTCTTTTTTATGGATTCTGTTTTGTACAAACTATTTCATTCTAAATCCTCTTGATAATAATCATGGACATGTGAATATTATATTTACTTTAATTTAATATTTATATTTACATTTAATACAAATTTAAATTTCTTTTGAAACATGCACTTATTTAAGTAAATAAATTTTAGATGTGGGTGGCGGAATTGAAGAGATTAACTGGTTAATGCTTTGTACAACTAAATTAGTAACAAAAAAAGGGAAATTCTTTTCAAAGTGAAACTTCTGTAGCCATTTTGGGGAAATATTCATTACCAACAGAAGCAACTATGGTCAAATATATAACTTCTTGTACATATTTTGATGGTTGTATAATGAAAAGTTCACAAAATATCAATCAAAGCAGATAGAAAGTCACATCTGTATATGCCGTTTGTAGTTATGGGTTGCCTTTGCACCTTACGCAAATTTGAGAGCATAAGTACTCACATGTGGAATTATGAAATATATGGCTGTAAAAGTGGAAAGTGTATAGCTTGAGGAAGTGAGAGAATTTCAATTAAGTTAATGGAATAAACAAATAAATGCAGAAGGGATATTTACATTATTTCAAGAATATGCAGCAAATTATGTAAAATTAGAAATGTGACTAAAATATGAAGGTTGTTGAATACCTCTGCATTGAGAGCGTTGGGGTTAGGCAAGAATAAAGGCAACATGAATAAAGTACGTGGATAAGGCAAGGAATATTATAAAATATATTTGTTCACAGATGCTGAATGACACTTTCATCTGTCTTGTTCATTCTGAAAACACCTTTGTCTTTTTAAAATATCTCCCTTGTTACTCTTTACTAAAAGGAGAAATATGAATTCTTTGGAATTTAGATAGTTGTGGTGTTCTTTCATACATTATTCTTGATGTAAGTTATTTCTAGCATGATCAATTATATGAAATAATTTCTGTTTGTTGCAGTTAGAGAATGGGATCCCCATTGAGAGCTGGTTTGTTGATCGCACAGACACAGAACTTATGAAGCTTCTTCCTTTTCTGGAGGATCTTGTCCATCGGGTGAGTGAAGTGTGTCCTCTTATGCATGTTGCATCACAGTATATGTATTCTCTTCTCTCTAATGAAATTTCACCAATTTTTAGCTTTTTTCTTTACATCTTAACAAAATTTTTAAAAAGTATGTTAAAAGTAAATACAAAATTGAATAGTAGTAGTTTGTCCCAAATGAAGTGGTTTAAATAAGAAAATAAATTAACTTTTTATGAAATACTGATAAATTCTAACTTTCTACTGAACCATATGAACATGAATTAACATTTAGGCTTTCAAGCATGTCATGTGGTTAGGCAGAAAAGCAATATAGTAAAGGCATTATTATTGTTTCATTATAATCCTTTTTCATGTGTTTCTCGGGATTTTCCCAGAATTTCAGTATAACAGCAGGGTTGACTTGCCAAAGTATGTTATACATCTCATAATTTAATGCATTTTATTTCTCTGATTGGAAATAATTTCTGACTATATGACTTGTGCTCAATATCACAACCTCCTGCATTATTTTCAAAATTGTAGTTTTCATACCCAATTTGCCTAAATTATCACATGCATGCTTTTCTATTATTCCTGTGCTTGAAATGATAATGGGGAGGATCAAGACGAATTTGTGCTGAATAGTTAGTTGCTGTTCATAGGCAAGTTCACTATCTTCTAGTTTTTTCTCAGTTTGTTTTCTGCAGATTTCTGTGAAGTGGAACAGCAGTGTCAATAAGAAAGGTCGAATACTTCTTTTTGTCTATTATTGTGGTCAGGTCTATTGTATATTATTATTATTATATTATTATTATTATTATTCATGAACTTTTTTTCACAACTTGTAGTTGGATTCAAGTAAGGTGCGGGGTATACCAATAATCCTCACCTCAAACAATGTCACAATTTAAAAATCTTCTGACTATTCTACAGGTGTTAAGGATGGCTACTTTTTGTAATGTTAGAGATGTGTTTTTGGGGAGTTGGAGCCGATTGATACTCAGATGCAGACTGTGAGGGATGACTCCTGTGGTGGGCAGGACTATAGGAACTATATATATACACTCCATATTCCATAAGCGAAGAATTTCTGTTTTCTAGTCTTCATATTTTTTAATTTTATCATTGTAAGTAGTTTGTAGGTTGTGGGTGTTTTTTACTGCAATATCTATATCTATGATGTGTGTGATTTTCGTGAGTTTGCCTATTAGAATAATGTCTGGTCTGTTGTGATGAATTGTCTTGTCAGTAAGGATTGATCTATCAAAATAAATTTTGTACCTGCAGTTCTCTGAAATGGATTTTGAACAGTTCTTGTAGTATGGGACAGTGTCTTCTATTAGTCCATACTTCCCTCAGAGTTTCTCATGGATAATAATAGCAACCTGATTGTATCTGTGGCTGTAATCTATCTGTGCTAATAGAGTGCATCCTCCTGTGATGTGTTGTATAGTTTCTGGTTTAATTTTGCATATCCTACATTTGTCATCTGCTATGTCAGTGTCTTGCAATATAAATTTTCTATAGTTTTTTGTGCTTATTATTTGGTATTGAATTGCCATTCATTTCTGAGTATAGATCCCCTTTCGTGAGCCAGGCGTTCGACGCAGCTTTGTCGACGTGAGGCTCATCTAGATCATGACGATGTCTACCGTGAAGTGGTTTAGATTTCCCTTCACTAATTCTCTGACTGATTTCCTCGTTAATTTCATTTGGTTGTGGAAAGTGGTCTGCTAAATTTAAAGGAATATATTTCCTGTCAGCTGCACATGTGGCCTTGTAAAAGATTCTTCCTTCCATTGGTGAAAGGATGGTGGTGGTGGTGATGGTGATGGTGATGGTGATCATGAATTTTTGTCTCAGCTAATGATTAACCGAGAATTAACCACACTCCTAGGGTTGGATATAATCCATATAGCAGCTACAATACTTTTCTCAGGATATGGGCAGTTCCCAACAGTGCTGTTTTTTCTAAAATTCTATTTAGATTTATATTTCCTGGTATTTTCTGTATATAATGCTCTATTGTTTTAATGATAGTTCGTAATGCTCCTATTACTACTGGTATTATGTCTGGTTCTGTTTTCCACATTCTCTGAATTTCTATTTTTAAGTCTGTGTATTTTATTATTTTTTCACCTTCTTTTTGTGAGATGTTCATATCTGTGTGCACTGCAATATCTATTAATCGACAAGTTTTGTCTCTATTGTTTCGCACTATAATATTAGGTTTGTTACTACTTGATGGTTCCAAATGATAGATATGTCTTCTTTGGTCGTAACTGGTTGTGGGTCTTACCACTTTTTGGTTACATCTATCTTGTATTCTTTACAGATTCTGTAGTGTACAATTTTGCAAACATTATCATGGCAGTGTATATATTAATTTTTTGCCAGTATGGGACAGCCTGAAACTATATGGTCTATTGTTTCTTCATACTGTTGGTACAGCCAACACTTACTATCTATATTTTCTTTCAAAATGTGTTTCCTGTAATATCGTGTGCTGCTACCAGGAGGTTCTCCGTTTCTCCCTGGAGATGACCTGCTGTCAACCAGTTAAATGATTTTTCTCTGTTTATCAATTTGTCTTCCATCTTGCATATTGACTGTCCATGCATAGGTTTACTTCTCCATTTGTCAAAAATTATGTTTTTGATTTTCTCCCTGAAATTTCATTGGTTGTCTTCAATTAAGATCTCTTCAAACGACCTCCTCCTTTCTTTCTTGGCATGTAGTCTGTAGCCTTTGGGTGATGATGTCCATGTAGAGTTAGCAATTTTCTAGTTTTTCCATCAATTTTTCTCAATTCTTCTACTTGCCAATTGATTACTCCAAAGCTGTGTTGCAGAACTGGTACTGCATAAGAATTTACTGCTGTGACTTTGTTTTTTCGATTCAAACTTGTTTGTAGTATTTGTCTAGCTCTTCTAATATATTCTGTTTTTAGCCTGTTTTTAATTTGATTATGATCAATACCATCGCTTTCTTCTATTTCCAAATATTTGTATGTGTATCCTGGTTCTAATTGTTTAATGTTTGTAGAAGTATTGAAATCTGTTTCTGAGGTATTATACAATTTTCCATGTTTTAAAGTTTATTGTTGAGCATTTATCCATTCTGAACTTTATACCAATGTCCTTACTCTTTATCATTATTGTTTTTATTTGTTTTCATCTCTTTCTCGGATTTTGCAAATAGTTTTAAATCCTCCACATACCGTAGGTGGCTTATTTTAATTTGTTTTGTTGAGAGTATATCCTAATATACTTGTTTTTAGTTATCTTGTAAGAGGAATGAGGGTAATACAGGAGAGTAATGGTGACAGTGCATCTCCTTGGAAGATGCCATTTCGGAATTCAAATTTTTTGCTATTATATTAGGTCCTAGTAGTATTGTTGTATTCCATTGCTCCATATTATTTTCATAGAATGATACTAATTTTTCATTTGCTTTTATCATTTTAAGTGATTTGATAATCCATGAGTGTGGTGTACTGTTGTATGCTTTTTGGTAATCTATCCCTGCAATGTTGAAGTTCGTTCGCTCTCTCGCTCAAGTATCATGTTGATACTTCTCTTGGTTCGTGTTTGTACCTAACTTCTGAGGTTGGCAAACCTAGATTTCTGCACGTCTTCCAGTGAATATAATTACAAACTTTGTCATGTCTCTTTATGTATTCATGCTTTGCTAGCTGAGGGCATCCAGAAACTAAGTGGTCAATTGTTTCTGAGTGAGTCTGGTGTAATCTACATTTGTCATCTGCTGTAATTTTCAATACATGTTTCTCATAATGCCTGGTTCTAAGAGCTTGGTCTTGCGCTGCAATGATCAGTGCTTCAGTGTCTGGTTTCAAGTTCCCTCGTCTCAGCCATCCATGAGTTCCTTTCGTATCTACATTGGGTTTATTTATTCTCTTTAGATATTGTTCATGTAGCTTCTTGTCACTCCAATTCATTTTCAGGTTTTCCTGAGAAAGTTTTTGCATATCAGCTTTAACCATTTGTTCTTCTGTATTCAGGGAGATCTAGTTGACAATGTTGTAATTCATGCACATTTCTTATGGCACTTTTGATTATTCCTCCAGCCTCTCTTTGGATTTGTAGCACTTGCCTAATTAGTGGATCATCTTTATTTTCTACTACATAGTTAGCCATATTTTGGATGGAGTTGTGATATGATGCATAGATTTGCTTTAAGCCCCTTCCATCTTTGTGATGTACATTAATTCTGTCTACATCTTATTTAGGGTGGAGTATTCCATTAGCTGTTAGCATCTTCCTTGTTTTCCGATCTAACGCCCTGATTTCTTCCTTTGTCCATCCAACTATGCCAAAACTGTACTCCAGTATAGGTACTGTCAAGCTTCCTAAAGCAAAAATCTTGTTTTTGCTCTTTAATTCTGTTCCCAAAATCATTCTGAACCTCCTAAAGTTTTTTTTTTTTGGGGGGGGGGGTGCTTTAGGGCTCGTCAACATCGAGGTCATTAGAGCCCATCCTAAAGTATTCTTTAGTAATTTTATCTTTCATATTTTCATCACATATTTTATTATTCTCTTCAATTCCTAAATATTTGTAGCTTCCATGTGGTTCTATTTCCTTGATGGTGGTTTCTTGATCAATTTCCAAGCTTTCTGTTCTTTCTAGCTTGCCTTTCTTTATTCCAGCTTTTGCACATTTGTCAATTCCAAATCTCATTCCAAGATCATCGCTGTATTGTTTCACTGTTTTAAGCATGCCCAGTAGCTCATCTTCATTTTGGCAAATATCTTGAGATCATCCATGTAAAAAAGTTGGGTTATGCTCTTATGTTTCTTTAGAAGTTGGAACCCCTCATGTTTTTGTGACAAATTTCTAGATAAAGGGAAGAGACATGCAGAACAAAGGGGAGTCTATGAATCCCCTTGGAATATTCCTCTTTTTATGGGTATTAGTTGACTTTCTTTATGTCCATTATTGGAATTCGAGACCAAACGTGTTCACCATTTGGTCATAGAATCTCTGCATAATTGTTTTAGATGTTCATGTACCCCTTATACTTCTATGAGCTTTACAATAAGTCCATGAGGTACACTGCCAAAGGCCTTTTCATAGTCTACCCAAGCTACTGCCAAATTTCTTTTCTTTCTCTTTACCCCTCGCAAAATGGTTTTGTCTATTAGTAAAATCTCTTTACATCCAAATGTTTGCTTTCTGTATCCTTTTTGTTCCAAGGGTATTATTTTGTTTTCAGCAAAGTGTTGATACATTAAATTTACTACAATTGATGAAATCAGTTTGTACATGGTTGACAAACATGTTATGGGTCTAAAATTCTTAGGGTTGTTAGTGGATTTGCTTTTGGGAATTAGGTATGTTACTCCCTCTATCATCCATTCGGGGATAGATTCAGTGCTATTTAAAGTTCGTTTATTGATTTCAAGAGGTTGGGGTGTAGTCCAGTGAGTCGTTTGATCCGAAACCATTGGAGTTTATCCACTCCTGCGACTTTCCAATTTGCCATCTTGACAAGGGTGTTTGCAAATGTTTCTTTATCTACATTTAATTCTGGATTAGTGCTTAACTCATTTAAATGATGAAATATTTCCTCTTCCTTTCTCATCCATTCAGTATCACCATTATACTGTTTGTCTGTCGACCAGAGAGTGGACAAGTAATTTTCAGTTTCCTCCTTGGATTTCTGTCAATTTATTATTTTTGTTTGTTAATTATCTGTAGAATATTTTGTTGTCCCTTTCAAACATGGTGTTCTAAGTTCAAAAACTTACTCTTTTTTTGTATCTATTGATTCTTTGCGCGAATGCTTGAATTTTTCCTCTCAAAATTTCCTTCTGGCGTTCCACATCTAAATTGGATTTTAGTCCATATTTTCTTTTGAGAAGAAAAATTTTGCTCCATAGCTTTTTCCCATAGATCTTTCTGTTATCTCTGGCTTCAGACAGAATGGCTAGATCACTCCGTAATTTGCTGATGTTGTCTTGTATCCTATACACCCATGGTGGTTCTCTCTGAATATTTTTCTTACTGCCATTGTGTTCTTTGTTATTGGGGAATATGCACTTATTGATGTAATATGCACATCCATACATTACTTGATTAATGGTGGTCATGTCCATTTCCTCATGAGAAGAAAATGTTTCTCCTAGAGTTTTGTTTACCTGATCTAACAGGTTCCTGACTTTTTGTTTCAGTCAGTTTTCTTAATGGATTTCTTTTGTCCACAGTCTCCGATTTCACTGTCTCTATTTCCTGAAACAGGTCTCTTTTTAATGCCTCATATGAAACATCTACATCATCTGTGCCTATGTTTTCGTCCATCGGTTCTTCTGTTTCAATTTCCTTTGTCAAATGAGATGTTCCCGAAAATTCATTTGTTGCCATGACTTTGACTTCTTTGAGTTGCGATTGATTTAACTTACCATTGTTTACTATAAATTGTCTTTGGTTTGTAATTTTTTTGGGTTCCATATTGGGTCTTAATTCTGAATTACATTGTCTCCATAGTTCGTAGACACTTTTCTCAGAAGCTTTGCCTTTGATCCTGTAGTAGTAGCACCACATTATTTCTTTATATTCTTCTAGAGACCAAAAATTTCTTCTTTGTATGTTATTACGTTCAGTAGAGATCTCACCTACTGGTTCTAAACTCTGTGGATTTCTTTGGGTTGACCCAGTGAAATAGGCCACTAGAGACTCCTCTTCATTGAGATGGGGGGCTGCATAGTTTACGACAGTAGCCCGCCTTCTCAGCACCATGCCGTACATTTGGGTTGATTTCTCTAATTCCATTGCTGTCCCACGAGTAGCTGGGGTATCTTGTCAACTGTGGCAGAGCCCTGCATTGCCACAGTAAGGCTTCTATACAACCGGAGGGCGCCAGGTATCCAGAGGGCACTCGTTCGAGACTTCTTACCTTCTGCTGCTGTCCATCAGCACGGTGGCTCACACTACGAGCAGAGGGATTTTTTTTTCTAGGTTGACTCCTGTAGATCCGCTGTGTTCTGTAAATGCAGGGCTACCTCAGGCAGGATGTGGTTCCTCACCACGCACGGACGATCTTGGGCAAGGAGAGGCTAAATGACACCTAACATCTGTATTACACTTTACTTGCCCCTGGGGTTGGTGAGGACCAGTGTCAGAAGAAGCTAGCCCCATTCTGTGAAAGGTGCTACCTCTCCCAACCCCCTTAGCCTCTTATTATTACTATTATTATTATTATTTGTTGATTTTTTTTCCCTTTATCAGTAAATGTTGCTTGATGATATGGCCGAGTGGCCATGTATCCGTTCAGTTTCATTTTTTTCTAAAGAAAGAAAAGAACTTCCTATGTGGGATGTTGCAATAATAATGGCTTTTTGATGTGATATGTAAACGTACTTGGGTATATTAAATGTTTCTAAACTTGAATGTAGTTGATTGGAATTATTAATAATATAATCTTCACTTGGATCAAAATACTACTTGTGTTTCTGTTCCCAGAACCATTGGAGAAAACACATTCACAACAATTTTATTATTCAATTTTTGTTACAAGTTTAAATTTGTATAATTGTTAAAACACTGCTTGTTGGGAATATCTGCATAAGAACTTTGTTTTACAGAAATAATATATAAAAATGTATTAATTTATTCTAAAATGTAATGAATACATTTTTCATGTGTTATTTCAATGAGGAGGAATTTTATTTATCTGTACAATGTTAAAGACAGATTGACATGAGGATCACCTATTGCACTATCATTGCAACAGTTCATAGCAGATCCCGGGCTTGGGCACACTCATTTGTTGTTGTGTGGGTTATTTAATGTGCTCCATTTCTTTTGCACAAGAATGAGGTTATACTTTGTCCCTGGTTTTCTCCAACTATTGTGATTTTTGAAATTTGTTGAATGAAAATGATTTGATATAACAATTATACATTAAACTAGTTGATTGTTTGTTGATTAGTCTAAGCAAATTATATCTAAAAATTGGAAGTTCTGGCAATGATAGTTCTTATTTCCATTCTACAATTATTTTTTTATTATTCAATATAATTTACTTTTGTCAGTACAACAGGTGCCTATAGCATAGCACTAACAAAGGAACTTTCAAAAAGCGCAGGTTGAAAGTGGTCCTGATCTTTTTAATACTGAAACATATTGACTGTTAGTATGTTCTGTAAAAATAGTAGTGACGATGGTACACTGGAAGACACTGAAAAAAATCCAGAAATTTGCCAATTTTGAGCCCCTTCTTTCCACTCACACTTGGGACAATCATGAGGATAGTCAACCCTTTCCAGTGCATAACGAAGGTCACTGACTTTTGCCATAAGTTTCACATTACGTACCGTGATACCCTCTCAATATCCGTCTCCAATATGCGATAACGCGATGAGTCACATTAATATAACTGAATACGTACATTCATTGCTTTATAATTAATACCTTTCACACATTTGTGAGACTTGAATTATAAATTTTTATTTGTTTTTGTATTAAAATATCAAAACAAATTTTGTCTTCATTGTATCATTTGAAGTATCAGTGGCATTTTACTGCAACATGAAAAAGTTGGGTAAGCAAAACAAAATACATTTTGTTAATAGTTCAGTTTTTTTATCAAAATGTTTCAAGTGTACAGTGAATATGCATTTTCTGCAAGAAAATTTTCGAGCAAAGTTATCTTAGAAATCCATATAAACATGCATGAAATAACATTTAAAATGGGTGAACTTTTAGTGGTACTGATAATAGTTAACTGATGATAATTATCTTGTATCTGTCAAATTGAGAAAAGTTGAAATGGATTGTGATGCACCCTTTCTCTTCTTCCTATTCTTTACTTATATTATGATCATTTTGAAAATGTAA
This sequence comes from Laupala kohalensis, assembly GCA_002313205.1. NCBI lineage: Eukaryota > Metazoa > Arthropoda > Insecta > Orthoptera > Trigonidiidae > Laupala > Laupala kohalensis. The sequence goes on along the minus strand of NNCF01126704.1, from coordinate 852,656 downwards.
GGTTTGGCAATCTCAATATGTAAATAAAAAATACATAAAATGTTAGATTTGATGACACATACATTTTAACAGCTGAAAATTCTTGGATAGCTACCCATGAGAAAATGAATGAATATCTGTATTTTGTTAATAATTGGCTGATAAATTATCTCTAAATGTTAACAAAACTATATACATGGCATTAGGAAATTACAAAGACAGTGTTCCTACCACTCGAAATACATGATCACAAAATAAATAGAGTGGAAAACTGCAAATATTTGGGAATTACTTTCGATTATAACGTAAAATGGAATAAACATATAGAGAGTGTTATAAATAAAACTAAATATCTTATTTTCATAAATAGCTAAAAGTATGCAAACTAAAACGCTGTTATTACATCACACATTTTTTCATAGCATACTCAACTATGGCATAATTGCCTGGGGTGGAGCATACAAAAGTAATATAAATCTGTTACAAAGACTACAAAACAGATCGTTAAAAATCCATACTAATATATAAATGCGTAACGCAAAAGTGTGTCTGTTACTTAATCACAACTAAACCTCTAAACGGATCTTGATGAAACTTGGCAAGGATAAAGGTAAGATGCTCAGGATGAACATAGGCTAACTTTTATTTTTTAAATGTGTGAAAAAAAGAGGAGTCAACGTGGATAGTTAGAGCGCTGAGTTGCTGGTTGGATGGCCGGGGGTTCGATCCTCGATGAGGTGGGGATTTTCATCACACCTCAACATCCAGACTGACTCCCAGGCCATCCAACCAGCTACTCAACTTGCTGTAAAATGACTACCAGGGTCTATCCTGGGAGTCAAACTGGCCNAATTGTGGAGCTCTACCCTCTGCAACCCCCCATGGGCACCTTCGGGGCCTGTTGTGGGAGAGTTTGAGTTTGACTTCATGAAAAGAAAGATAGAAAATGATTTTGACCATAAATCTCTATGAAATCGGGGATAAAGAGAGGTATATTTGCTTACGCCGCCTAAACGGTTACAGTTAATTGGTAACTACGAATGGCAATATTGTTCACCTCAAAGAGTTCTACAAAAAAGTCCACGACAGCATGTCTATCTATGAAGATTTACCTACATTATCGACAAAATTATTAAAAATAGAAGTGTTAAAATACTTCAATTTAAGAGTATAATTCAAGGATTAAAAAATCAATTCACATCAAATTTAATACTTTTTTTGTTTTGTGCATTTAATGAAGATTAAAAACATCTTTAAATCGTAAAATTTGAACAAATGGTTTTGATTTTAAAAGCGTTTTATTGAAATGCTGCCACCGCCATTGTGTCTTGTCTCGGATGCGAAAATTCGATCTGTGCAGTTCCCAGCAAGTGGGTTCATTGGTAAGACATGTAAAAACATTCCAGGTAATGGCGGGTAATCAGCTAGTAGTATATAAAAACACTTTTATAGTGATAATTATCCCCTAAATCTAGATTAAATGTTTGCTTTTGAATCATTGTGTTATCATTATAAATATCTAAAAGAAGAATTTCTTAATAAGACTAGTAAAACAAGAAATAAAAGTATATTAATTCCCAAGTTTGCTTAAAAACAGTTATTTAATAGCTATTAGATTATTTAATTCATTGCCAAATAATCTAAAAATTTGTACTTATAAAAGATTAATTACAAAAAAGAAATTAAGGAAATGGATTAGGACTAATGTTTAGATATTTGTATATATTATTTGTGTGTTTTTGTTACTGGTTTAAATTTGTACAATTGTTAAAACATTGCTTTTGTCTGTTAAAACTTGCTATAAGTCTTCAGTGATACAATAGTTTATGATTACATGAGTAACAATATAGGATTACTGTTAGTTAGTGTGTTTTTCTTTTTAGTAATCAAGTTCTAGTAAGTAATTTCTACTATGTTAAGTTTTTCTTGCACCAGACCTGCGTACAGGTAATTAATTTACCTCTGTAGGATTTTACTTTGTACAATTTTCTGGTTTAATAAATAAATTAAATAAATTAATTAATTAATTAATTAAATAAATGAATAAATAAATAAATGAATGAATAAATAAATAAATGAATTAATAAATAAAATAAATAAATAAATTTACTTGAATTCCTCTGCATAGATAGAGAACAGAAAACTTGAACATGAATAATATAGTTAGCAGATTTTACATAGTTTTACAACTCGACTTGACTGGATACTTTTCCTAAATGTGCAGGAAAAAGCATTGTTTGTTTGCATTTGCATTTCTTCCCTGAATAGTGAAGATAACTATACTCAAAGTCTCGATACTTTGCCTAAAATTATTCGATATGGCTGCATTCAACAAATTACCAACCTTTACGAAGCAAATCCTTGAAACTCACTCGTGAAAATTTCAAGGAACGTGTGGTAGGGAAATTTCAGGAAAAGCACCGTCACAATTATTAATAGTTGTCACAAAAGCAACTATTTGCTGTAAAGAAATACAAGTTAATACAACAAACAAAGACAAAGTATTCGTTCCACACACTCGATGCAGAAAGAACAGAACAACACCACAATAGCAAATGAATCGAATTGGAGTCCGAGGTTGGCTTTGAATTCAATTTCGAATATCTTGCCAACAGAACACGAGGTAGCCTTATCATTGTTCTTATGGACGATGGTGAAAAAAGCGATTGCTACAGTGAGTACGTGTTCCATACCAACATCAAGCCAGTTAGACTGACAATAAGTAAATAAATATATAAATAATTTACGGTCAAGTGAGCTGTTACAAACTGCATATGACCATGTTGAGAACAATAAATTAATTTACTGCGACTGACACGAAATAAACTAATGAACACAGTGCATTTCCTTTCATTTTTTTTTTCTTAAGTTGAATTTCTCAAATCAAAGTATGATGACTTTTACTATAGAAGTTGGATGAATCAAAGCTCAGTCACGTGACTCATCAGTCACTGCTTGTTCTCTTGTTAGTTCAAGGGTTTCACAATACTCACAAGAAGGGTTCTTTGACACATGAATAGAATCAGTTTTTCATAATTTTTTTCAGTGCCTTCCAGGGTGCCATCGTCACTAATATTTTGACTGGACATACTTATAGTCAACATGTTTAAGTATTTAAAAAAATCAGGACCACTTTTGATGTGCACTTGTTGATAGTTCCCTTGTGAGACCAAAAGTATGTTTACCTCTATTTCAACACAATATCTGTTTCACGTGTGAAGTTCCACAAGGGTGTGATATGGTTTTTATGAGGCAGTCCTATCAAAAATTTAAAAACAAGATACATCAACATGTAACTGTGTATTATGCTTCAAATATAGGTGTGGAAATCTAATGCATGTGAAATAAAATATTTCAGACAACATTCAGACAACCACCTCCTCTCTTCCAATGTCAATCTTGTCCTGTCATTTCCATGTTTGTCTTCAAATGTTTCCTTTTTTCTTCATTCCATGCCTTGCCTGTTTCCAGTTTTGACTTTTCCTGGAAGCCCATGTTTTTTTCTAACATTTTCCCTAAAACAGTCCTGATCATGGATGTCATTATGTTAGATCCCTACTTATTCTCGATCTCACAACTTGGTGCACCAAACACATTTGGTTATCTTTACTAGAAAATAGGGGAGTAGCATACTCATTAATTTCACTGAATTTATTTTAATGAGTTATAGTAAGTAATTTATCTTTTCTCAATCATGGCTGTTGTTTCTGTATTTGTTGTTTTCTGTATTCAGTATTTTCTGTTAAATTTTTCTGTCTTTCTAAAAACTGAAACAAATTAAATTGTCAAAAAAGCTGTTAGTTATGGTGCATTGCATATGACTGCATGGGGGGCAATAAACTACCTAATTTATTCTCTGGAAACAAGCAAGAGACGATGCCATCAATTTAAATGAAAGGGCCCAAAGACAGTGGTGGATATTATATTTCTGCGGCCAAGGCAAAATCAAGACGTGCACAGTCTTCTAAAAAGAAAGATTATAGTATGCACAGACAACTCACAAATGTTATTTCTTGTAAATTATAAAATAAGTTATCCAACCAATGAATACTATTATGAATTTATTATTCCAAAAATATACTATTAAAATCTTTCAAAATATGAGACAAATGACAATTTTTTTCAGTTTATTTTGGTTTTTTATTACATGACCACCTTGTCTGATACCATTGTCATTACAAGGCTCTGTTCACAATATTTTCCTTGTCTATGTAAAATTTCATGACATCTGTGTCTGTTGTTATTGTTGTTTCAATGTCTCTTGTCATCTTGTTTTATTACATCTCTCAATTACCCTATTATTGTCACTTATTCTCTGTAGTCCTCATACATACATCTCTTTGTACTTATAAAGTCATGTTGTATTCCATATGAAATTTTCCTTTGCTCTTCATTCAATCTTACATGACGTGCTCACTGTCCTTATCTCCTTTTCGTCTTAGATATCCTGCTTCATTTTCTCAAACCTTCTTCATCGTTCTGAATTTCTTCCGTTCACTGTGAAAACCCCTTGCTTTCCTAATATTCTCCTAAATTTGATCTTTTGTATGTATAAAGCTAGTGGTAATATTCCATGAATGACTTTTAATGGTTCCGTTGACTCTCCAATTTTTTGTACACATATCCTTTGGACACTTCGCAGCTTTTTCTCCACATGCTGGTATATTACTATGCCATACACCTAATTCAAGCTTTGGCCAAAGTGCCCCCTTATAAAGCATAATTACATCTTCATTTTCAATATTAAATTTTGCAATTTGGACCTACAAAAACCTATAAATATAACTTTGTGACTATTTTGATACTATAGCTTTTCTTTATTTTAATTTTCCCATTTTTATCCAAAATTGCTTCTAGTTTCTCACATTCATTTTGCCTTGCCTGGTGTATCGTGAATTACGTTTATTTTTACCTTTGTATTGTGCTCATTATATCTTCTCTATTGATTCCTCATGTAGTCTTCTTTCTCATTCTCCTTTCTACTTTACTATTATTGCTTCTTTCCTATCAACTTTAACTCCATCCATCCTTCAAGCTACCTGGGCATATGTACATTTCTATCACTCTGTTTCTATCCCTCTGTGTAGTTTGTGTTCTATTGTGTCCAGTTGCTGTGTCTATTGACTTCCCATCCTCTGAGACTGATACGTATCACCGTACATCCTATTTAGAGTATTTCCTGTCTTTTCTGTTATCACATTAAATCTTTCATCCATTCAATTGCTTATCCTCTTCTCCATACTTTCTAAATCTATTTCATCAGTTATATACTTTACACTTTTAATCATGTTCTCTACACTTTCTTTCAACACCACTACCATATTCATCATCTCTATTTTCTTTTAGAGCTCATCATTTGTACCCTTCAATCGTTCAATTGTCTTCCTAGTTTCCTCCACCCCGTCACATATCTGCATTTGGATGCTCATTGTGATCTTTCTAAATTTGTCTCCATTAAAAGTCTCCTATACTCTTTCGTAACATTTATGTAACCTTTTTATGTCGCATCCTTGCACATCATATCCCTTCACATTCTTTCCCTGTTCTTTATGAACATGCATGCGCCTTCCAATTGTTTGAATTTATCCTTTTCCCGTGCCTATATCACTCAAAATACTTCCTGATCCCCAACAAGCCTGTTATCTTCTTTTTTCCAACCTGCACATTCTCCTTTCTACATTTATCTTCTTTTACCTCAGTATCTGTCATATCCACACACTACCAACTTAATTGACTTTGCCTATCTTGTTTTAAAATCTTGCACAAGTATCTTACACCCGTTTTTCAATTTTTGTGGAAACCACTTCCTCTTGAAAATTACTGGGTTTTTTTCAACTGTGTTCCAGTATGACTTAATAGGTAACTACATGTTATGTGTAATCTACAAAGTGTACAATTTGGCTTTGAACCTAATCATAAGATTTTTTTTGTACTAAACACAAGAAAACCTCAGTTTATTATGTTTATACACAAAATAAGGTGTTCAACAGACAACTAGTTAAATGAAAACCTCTAATGCTCTATGCAAGACCCTCCACATAAGATCTTCTCTTTGGAGTAAGGTTCCTGGAGTAAAAAACTGTCCTTAGGAGTCCTGTGGCACACTTTGTAATAATTATGCATAAATTCTTTTCATGAAATGTATGTTTATAATTAAATTTTTACTTAATTGTTCACTATTATTAAATAAACTCAATAACTCATTTTTAATGGTAAACTTCACATCAGATATCGTTCTTCTGTTTTTGTTATGAAGTGTTGAGCGATGAATTGATTCAGAAATTTGTGAATTAGTAATTTACTGCTTATGGAAATCAAGTTATTGTGTAATTGTGGGAGCATATTTGAGTCAATTTTCTTTTCCAGTTTTGCATGTATTATTATTTTCAGATTCTAAGACAAATAATTATTTTCTAAGAAATTAGTGAAATGCGATAATTTTTATTAGTAATTTTTAATTAGTTTTGTATTAAAAATATAATTTCGCCAGTATTCTTTCTTAGAATCTGACGCACTCTATTCTTGAGACAGATAATTGCAATTATTAAGTCAGGTTCAGTAACTTGAAATCAATGAATTCTTTACTTAGTATATCAGAATAACAATGCTATACATACTATGTGCTTCTTTGCATTTTTAGGAGGATGTTCGCCCTCTCATTCGGGATCGTTTCAAACTCTTCACGTTCCTGCCTCCTGACTAAAACTTTCTCAATAATGCTGCTTCCTGCTGCTGAGGTAGGCACCAAGCAAGACAAGACTTACGGGGGGTTGTTTTAATGTTATTTAACTTTGAAATTGATAGTGATTCAGCTCAAAGGAAGCATCACCTTTTCTCTGTTATTTACACAGTGTCAAGTTCATCACATGATAAGTTTGCTCAGAGGAAAAGGAACAGATTACTGCTGGAAGAAGAGAAGAAATGTGAGATTTTTTGTTATTTCATATGCAAATTACTTAATAATTGTGAGACTACTGTTGCAGCTGAAATGGTGACTTAGTACAAAAGTTAGTGGAATTTGCTAGTTCTCCTATAGAAGAATATTCTTAATGCTACCTCCTCTCATTGCTTCTGAAACATTATGTGAGGAAGATTTTGCATTATTAAGATCAAAGAACATTAAACAAGTTGTTTCCTTGTGTTGTTTTATGTATAATATTTTATCTATGAGTAGATGAAGTGTGTTTTTTATTGATTTTTGTTTATTTTTTATATTGCTTTCATTAGTTGAACTTTTTAAGTGCTATTTGAATGCTTTGTAACCTGTCTTTTTGACGTATTTTGTCAATTTTTAACGTTTACTATGTTAATCATGGGCGCCCATACATTATGGACAGAGTATTCTGCATGAGAGAGAGAACTTATATTTTGTATGGACCCTTGATGGTTGTTTCAAAACGTTTAAAGTGAGCAGTGTTTTATTCTTGAGAATATTTTGATGATACATTATAAATTGTATCAACAGTGTAACATTTTTTCCTGAATTGTGCTAAAACTGGAAGAATGTTATTTAATTTATCTGTAATTAAGATCAAAATATAATTAAAGAAATAATTAGCACTGATGGATTCCATTACCCCTATGCTTATACTGTTCCACTACCTCTCAGTATCTCTTTGTGTTGTGTCCTTTCCCTGGTTCCTTTAGTGTTTTATTTCATCACTTGTAATTATTCAAGCACTAATGCAATAATTTGAAAATTTCATCTTAGAATCTTAGATTCTTCTTATTGTAAAATCACTGCATCTTATGGTAGTCAGTGGTTTTAGCAAAGTGCAGTGGAGAAAATTGTTCCCCTTTTGTTTTACTAGTTTCCCTTGTCGTAAGAATGGTTTATGATTTGAAAGCAGTTTATAGCAGTTATAGCGTTACAAGAGCACAGATCATGAAGTGGTTCAACTTGTCATTTTCATAAAAACTTAATTATTACTTCTTGCTTTCTTAGTATAAAGTTTGCTCTTAGTTGCTCTTAATAGCAGTCCTTTGTAGGAATACAATTGACATGAAGAAAGTAGAAGTTCAGTGTTGCAAAATATTTTCAACATCAGTAAATAATGGTCTCTCTGCAATTCTTTCTTCATCTTTTATCTTTTATCTGCATTTCTCATGATTCGGTTGGGAAGAGAGATGATTAGATGCCAAGAAAAGCAGATCGACAAGAGGGAATATCCTTGCAAAAGGTCTCTCTCTATATCAATGGATCCTTTGTTACTAAGATGGATATTAGTTCTGCAAGCTTTCATTTAATATTTCTGGCATTTCACAAGTTTTAGTGATATTTTAAGAATCTTTATTAACTAATTGTAAGTGACAGAATTGAAGTGATCAATGTATCCTGTGTGGAAATTTTACTTTTTCAGTTGAGCATGTTTCTTGATGCTTACATCCCAAAGTTCCTGGCAAGGATCCTCTCAGTTCTTCACTCATAATCGCATTTAACAAATTTTGTGTGATATTTATTAGAACTTACTCTGTTAAATAAATATTTTGTTGCTGATTCAGTTCATTTAGATTGTTAGTCCTAATGAAGAACAAAACTTCAAATGTGGGTTTATCAAAAAGACTTCAAATTTAGGAAAATCAATCTCTGCAAAACATGTGAGATAATATTTTTGCGGTGCTCAAAAATATTTTGTATTAGCAAGCTTCATTTTATTTTACCCTGTAACAGTAAGAGACTAGATGTTAATCTTCTATCACAGTACTGTCTAAAACTGTTGCACATTGTACATTAATGCCAAAACTGCAATCAAATTTTTCACAGTCATCACATGGGGCTTTATCATCCTTGTCACATTCCATTGCTTCAGAAATAAGTTTCAAAAATGTTTCATCATTTGGTGCTAATTGATTACTATCAAATTGGGATCACATTCCCATATCAAAGTATCCTCATTCACTGGTTTGTAGTTATAATAAAAACGTTGAAAATTTCATCGATATTCTGAGATCATTGTCCCATTTTCCAACTGGAAACAAAGTTTCTTTATCTTGAGAAAATATCATCACATATTGACCACAAATTATATACAATAAATGCTGTTGGTCTTTTTTTTTCAGTTTCAAAGCTTGTCCATAAAATCTGGATAGAATTTAGTTCCAAATCTTCGTTGTCAATATCATGTGCATTTAAGAAACCTGTCATTGTTTTTTATATTCCATTATAATGTACATCAAATTCTTCAACTGTCTCATGTGTGATGGAGCCAAACATTCATACATTCTTTCCAATTTATAGATTGATGAGTGGAAAACGTGTACAATTGACTGATAATCAACTCAAAATAAATATGATGATAACAATTTTTTAGGAAGGATGGGGCTACTCTAAATCGGGTTGGGCAACACAGTCCCAGCTTGGTTTACTGGCTGTTACACTAACCTTGTTTGTGCGTGTGCTCAATATACTCTCTTTGAGAATCATTGAGAGGTATAACATTGCAGAAAGCCAGGCAGTTAGAGCTGTGAAATCACTTCAATTTCTACTGCAAACTTTTTTCTTTTCAGTATGAATGTCGGGGACTCTTGGATTATGTTCCACTCCTTCTCAGAACATACATTTCTTGAGTCACTGTGGTGTCCAAATCAGGAAACTTGGTAAAGTTGTTATCTGCTTGGCCATTCATGCAGAAGTAATATTTGCTCCTTTTGCTATAGCTATTGTACCTCAAAATATGGCAGAAATCAGGATGCAAAATATATGCATCTCTGATGCAAAATATGGCATAAACCAATGGTAGGCTCCTTCAAGGAACTTGTGAATAGTGGGACATCACAAAACCATGACACATAATTTTCTGTTCTAGGAGTAGATCTTCCTTTACAAAGACAGATGAGACAGTGAACAGTGATATGTTATGTAAATGTGTTAATGCGTCAGCGGGGACATGCAAATTCTCATGACACCTTTCATATATTTTAGTATCCTATTTGTTGGAATAATTGGGATTTACTTCATCCATGCTTTAGCTAGTTACGAGGCAAAAGGTATTTATCTATAAAAGTATTTTCATTTCCTTTATCAAAAGGGGCAGGTATGAAAGTATTAGAACCAAACCCAAATATATGATTGTCATCATGAAGTTTTTCAAGGGAAAAGGGAAGATAAATCCTTTCATTTTCTGGGAATAAATATGAAAATAAATGTTGATGCCATCATTGCTCAATGTGTGGCACTGCTTGTATCTTGGTTACTCCAACATAGGTATTGAAAGTTGGAAAGATATTTGCTGATTTATCATTCAGAATTAGGAGTTGAATACAAATCTTTTTTAAATTTGAACCAAGACTTAGGTATTTCTGCCCTTTGAGATGTCCTTGAGACTTAAGTTTGTTATTTTTTGCAATACAACCCTGTCAATGTCTCAACTAATTGTTTAATTTTTTTCTTCAGTACCTGCTTCTGTTCTTTGAAGCTTGTATTTTCCACTATCTGTGAGATGTGACACGTTGTGTCCTCAATTGTTATTCCTTTAATTTTCATATTTGATGAAATGGGCTCCTCAGAATCTTTTGAATAAGATTTCCAGTCTCAACTATTTTCTTGGAACCACTTCTTGGCGAATACAATTTTAACATAGAAACCAGGTGTTCTCAGGGCACAAGGTACATTTATCGTGAGTTACATTTGGTGGAAAATTTATGCCGGTAGCATGCATCTTTTTAAGAAGATGCACTACTGAAATGATTCAATGATTTTTATATTCCATAATGAGCATATTAAAGGAACCTCTTAATTTTTTTTGTAGTTTAAATACACAATCCATTAGCATTTATGCTACTTGCTACTACCTCACCTTGAACCTGGTGTATTTCTTTATTAATAATTCTGAAATTACATTGTAATCTTACTGAACTAAATTATTCACAGAAATTTGCAGTAAGATTATTATCATATGGTACATTTGAACAATCTTAGATTGATTATCATGCGACTACTTGAACTCATCTTTGTGGTTTCCCTTGCAAATATTTTAATTCTATTTGTAATATTTAAGTACCAATATTCTGTGATCATGAGGGTACAATATCTATTGCAACAAATGCTTTCATAAATAAAGGACTCAAGCATATTTATTTTAAATATCTCTCATTGAAAATTTAGTTAAAATAAAATTCAATATTTTGTTACTCCCAAAACATATATTTGGCAGGTTTTTGACAAAAAGTGTACCTGAAGAAATGCATATCCCACCAGAAACTTACCTGTGAAAAAGAAAGCCCAACTCCAAGTATCAAATAGGTTCACTGTAAAAAGCAGTGAAATTTAGAGGTAGAGTCACCTTGTAAAATTGACTGCAACAGTAGCTAGAGTAATATTTCTGATCAAAATAAATGAACTAAATCCTTATATTAATCACTTGATTCTTTATTAATTCATTCTATGATTTTTAATCTCTCTTCATTTTGAAATTTGACTGCATTGATTCAATTTTACATAGGAACTCTTACAATTCAAAAGAGCCAGATTTCATGATAAACTGACATTACAAAATGTGGAATGACAATGAAACATGTGACAACTTTACAAAGTCCAAAAATTTGTCTTTCATTAAGGTGTCAATATTTCACCATTACCCATCATATTAATTGAGTGATTTCAGTCAAAGTTTGGTAAGTTCCTGAAGGATTTTACATTGTTCAGAGATTTCATTGTATTTGTCTCCTAGTTTTTCAAGTTCTTCAAGTTTTCTTTAGTTTTTGTTTATCCCTTTACGACTTTAGAGGAATGTTATTTGTGAATGTTTTTTTTAATATTTCTTGCGTGGATCCTACCTATGACTAGATCGTTCAGAGATTACTAACTCGTGCCTTGACTGATCAGTTTGTATTAATTTTATTATTTATTTCTTATTGAAAGAATTATGTGATATATTCAGTATTCTTATGTACATTTCTCAAGTACATAATGAACTTTGAAAGTATTAAATTTCATGTTGAAAGTATTAAAGTTCAAAGGTCATTGTTATAATTGATGTACAAGTAGTAGAATCAATTTTCTTACTTAACGATCTCACTTGTTGTGTGTGTTTCCTTTCTTTCTTTTTTTTTCTTTTTTTTTTTTTTTTGTATGTGTGTGTGTGTGTTTGAATGATACTCATCATACAGAATCTCTTCATGAAGTTTTGAGCAACTAAACAAGAAACACATAGTGTACAGTATTGAAGTAGTAAGCTTGTATCAAGAATGAATGTGATTTTATTCTTCATTGGAACATGTACACTGGAAAAATGTAATTTTTGAGTAATGTAAAGGGGCACTTAACTGTGCTCTTCCACAAGACAGTGAAGTAAAACCTTAGATTTGTTGCTTCAAATACTGGGAACCTATTGTTACGAACATTCACTTTAAATATCTCCAATCTCTTCCATCTATCCTCCTGGAAGTTTGTTCACAGCACCCCATGAAAAGAAATTATTATCCATGGAAACCTGCAAGCAAGGGCACAAATTACTCTAAATGAAATACAAAATTTCCTTTACATTGCTGTTCTGTGTACATTGTCTTGAAATCAGTTTTACAAATTTGTCATCCATGATAACATTTGTATAATTTCTGTACCAAGTTTTGGGCGCCTATGGTCCTTGACACAAAAACATTGTACAATTGTTGTATAAAAGAATGTTTGTATTTGATGTGTTGTTTGTTCATTGGTCACTGAACTGTTGATGAACAGTTAAATGTGATGCGAGTGTGTTACAGTTGTTATATATATCTTCACTTTACTGTTAAAATAATACTTCACGTTTTCTTCAGAAGATCGGAGGCAAGACTTATTCATGTTAAGAACTGTTGATAATGTTGTGAATTAGACATCAATAAATTTAGATTGCAAATGTACTACAGCACTACTTTAATACGAACCAAGTTTTGGGATTTTGTGAAAATGATTTGTTATGAAGTTGAAATCTAGACATGAAAGCAGTGGTTGCTTTTGTAGAGAGAGAGGCAGAAATGAAGCAGGGTTTTTGTAAGGCAAAAGTGATTGTTGATGAAGGATGAGATATTTGGAAGTTTATTGTTATTATCTTTACACAGACATTGCACTCTATCTTTTAAGAAAAAAAACCCTGTATTTTACATGCATTACAATGGTTTAACATGTATTTTTACTGTAGGAATGTATTCTGTTTACTCTTTGTTCTTATAACTGAAGCTGAAGAAGTGACAATTGTAAGCTAATAAATATTTTTGAGAGCAATGAGAAACAAGTCAGTGATGGCTATTACTCTTTTATCTGGACTTACTGGGTCTGGCAGTGGTTTTGATAATAAAAATCCAGATTATGTATGGAATAAATAAAAAATAATGTTCTGTTGCTAGAACATTTGTCAAATCTTTATATAATAATATTGTGTGTGTGGGTGTATGTGTGCGTGTGCGCGCGCGCACTATGGTAACTAAATATATGGTAAACATAATATTTAGTTTAGTTTGGTATTACAATTTGTAATACATAACAGCATATTGAATTAACTATATGATGTAGTTGAGTTTTTCATAATATAGATTACTCTCAAACTACTGCATTTATATCAATTTTTAAGCAGTAGAGCAATGCAGTGAATAAAAAAAAATTATATTTTTATAAGAAGATGATCTGGTTTAATGAAGTTCTGCTATTCTTTCAAGAATTATGGTGGTATTTTGAAATGGCTTTGGGATAGAGAAATAACAAACTCTTTTAACTATTTGAAGTAAATCAAATCACTATTCAATACTTCAACTAAATTTAAGTTAATGGTGAAAATTTTATGGAATTGTAAATAATTGAAGGGATATAAATTTAGTTAAAGTTTCTCTATGTGATTTTATCGACTTTAATTTTAAAATTTCAGTAGGAGGAAATCCCTTGATAAGGTTCATTATTTCGATCTTAGAAGAAAAGTTTGTTGCTAGTTTTGTGTGTAACTGGTATTATTCTTGTTTCTTTTGGTATTTTGTAAGCCATCGATTTGCTGCACCTGGATTTGTTTAGTCTCTCTTCTTCATGGAAAGGGGCAAAAATATAAAAAAATTATGAGATAATATTTTAACCTTTTTTTTTTTTTTAACATTTAACTTACAATTTTTCAAAATACCTATTAATTTACCAAAACTTGAGTACAATTTGTTTATTGATGAAAATTAATTGCAACCTGAAGGTTACTTCGCACTTTGACAAGCTTTAAACTTTATGTGGGATAATTATTTTATTAATATTTTAATCGTTTCTTCTTCTTCCTATTATCTTTATTGATGACACTATTTATAGTTCATATATTCATGAAAATTTTGCTTCTGTTCTCTGAACTCTCCAGTGTTTATTTTCTGGTTATAAGTTTTCTTGCAATAATTAAATTAAACACCAATGACAATGTTCTGTCATTGATAACAAATTGAAACATGCATCTTAAACAACCAGTCAAGGGGTCTCATTCAAAAAATATTTTATTATAAAATTCCTTACATTGAAAATACAAATTTTTTGTCCAGAAATGATTCAAAGTGGAGTTTAAATTTAAGTGTGAGATGTATTTGCTCCATTGTCTGCTGTACACCCAACCGACTTGATATGACTATTTTGGAGTCTCTGCATTGATGATGTTTCTGTGAGTAGGATGTGGCCCAGAATTACCTTGTGTAAACAAACACTTTGCTTTGATGTAAGGCATGCAGCAAGAGGAAGTGCTCAAGGGATTTGTCCACCTCCCTCATCCATAAATTTTTTAATTAATTGTTATGAGGGTATTCTATCTGTTTAAAATAATGCTATTGTACTATTTGTTAGCAAACGACATAAATGGACAATTGAACAATTTTTTATAATAAAAGAACTAATAATTTTAAGGTTGACATCCATTAATTTTTGGTGAACTGTCTAGATTCCCAAAAAATACATTTCAGGCTATGGGTCTATTTGATATTCTAATGTTAAAGCTCTAAGATAATGCAAAAGTTTCTCTAAATTTAATAGCTCTTAAGCTGTAATTCACTGCCTTGATGAGTAAGAACATAGAACATTTCTGGAAGGACTTCAAGTGAATTGTGTTTCAGTATTAGTTCCCATGGTATTATAAATTCTTTTATGTTTCCTAGGATTAGTAAATTGCAAGCTAAAATTACATATTGTTTACAAAAATGATAAAGTATGTGTTGAGCCATTGTACTATCTAATGATTGTATGGAAAAATGACAAAGAATATTCAGAAATAAATATTGCGTTTTGTTGTGTGTGTGTGTGTTTTTTTAAAATGTAGAATCAAAAATGAATAATCAACAAATGACTTATCAATTGACACAATTTACTCCATTAAAACAGAGATAAAAGAATCAAGTATGTCACGTTATTATTTCAACATTGACCTAATCAATATTGCATGACTGCAATTGTATGTAAATTAAGGTAAAGATTAATGTAGTGTCATAGAAATCAATTTAGTTTTAAAAGCAGCTTTATGAATGCATTATGATAATTTTTAGTAGTTTTTGCCATTGCTTGAGATTTGGATGTTGGGTAGTCTACTGTGATGTTTGCTGAAGATTTTTTTCTGTATTGATGTGGAAGGGTTTTTTGCTAACTTACATAGGCTAACATCTCCCCCTAACCTCCAATCTATGCTAATAATAATGACAACAATAAATTTATTTCTTGCTGATGATATAATTAATAATATAGCTTATAAATTCTTGCTGAAGATAGAAATATTTTGAAAATCCTTGTATGTTACCCAGTAGTATGTTTCATTTAATCTATTTTTGAACTTAAGGTTCATATTAGGGTATTCTGATTTAATTTTTTTATGCTTGCTTGTTGTTGTGTTTTTGTATATCTATGTTAGTGTGTGGTAAAGCACTTCTGTGAACAGCAGGCTAATCACATTCTCAAACCAAATACATTTAAAAAGGAAGTACTTCAACTTAATTGAATGAACTTTAAATGTTGATACTTAAGGTTTTTTTCAAGGGAAAGCTGGAACCAATTTTTTACCTTCATTTCTCTTCACCATGTATTGTCATCTAAAAGCACAGATGAAAATGAAGAAATAATGATTTAATACACACACTCTTGTTCAGGCTCTCTTTTGGGAAAATTGAAAATGAGTTTGTCTATTCCAAAAGATATTATCTAATGGATATTTCTGTAATAAGGTAATCAACATTATCATAATCTAATTTTCAACTGATACCATATTGAGGAATAGAAAAATGTTAAGTGAAAACTTCATTTTAGAAATATTTTTATTTCAAGCACCTTCTGAAAAATGAAATGTATAGCTTTCACTTTCAGACCATTTGCCAATAATGAATTCTGAAATTTGCCCAGCCAAAATTGTCATTGGAGAGAACGTGCTATGTCTGTGTGGGGTATTAACTCTTTTAGCCATTTGTGTGTATTTATAGCATATAAAATAACCACATCCTCTATTTAAAAAAAAAAGAGTGAAAATGAATAAACATACTATAAGAATTCTTGGTGTTACCAGAAAGTTATTTTCGAGGAAACATTTATAGCACTGTACAATCAATATACATACATCAACAAAGGACAGTAATGAGATGTTTATTAAAAATATTGCAGTGAAATTGGAATGTGTGTGGAAATATTATTTTACATCAATATCCAGTTTGTAACTTATGAGTAGATATATTGCTGCACTACAAGTTTTCCCCTCCTTAAAAAATACTTTTTTCTTTCCTTTGTTTCATCAGCACTTACTTCTTCTGCTTTTGATCGATCATTTTACAAGTTCCCTATCAAACTCTTTCCCCAGACTGTGCCTATATAATAGTTATGATAAAATGTTAATAGCCAAGTTTTATATAGTGGTCATTCAAGCCAAAGCAAGTGAATGAATGTGGTGCTGTAGTAGGTAGGATATATAATCATTTTATATTGCAAAGTCAAATTTGTAGACTAAAATATTAGTAATGAAAGTGAGCTAATTGTGAATGAGTGGTGAAATGTGTTTGGAAGGTTCAAGATTTTTTCTCAAGAGCAGCAAATTGAGAAAGGAGGAAAGCAAGAGCCCCATAAGAGATGGATTATCATTTCCATGCCTATTTTAACAGTACAATTTTTGCTTTTGTGTGAAATGATGTGCTACATTCACAAAAATTAGTTTTGTTGCCAATCATAAGAACAATGTGCAAATAAAACCATTAACTTTCATCTGTACCCGTCTCCATGATCCATTCAGCTGATTATTTAAAGTCTGAGATAATTTAAGAAACCTTAAAATTAACAAAGTGATCTCAGTTATTTTAGAAACAATGACTGAGGTGTTGTATTCATACTTTTCTTGAATGTATATTAGTGTATAATTTTTGTATCAAAAATATGATTCTGAATTTCTTTCATTTGTATGTTTAAGATACATCCGAGTGTAGTGTAGCTCCCATATAGTGTCTCCTGTAATCAGGATTGTAGATATAATATGACTATAAAAACATTCAAAGATTTGTGAATATTTTAAGTTGGTTTGATTACAGAGGAAAGAATAAATTGTTCTATCATGGAAAATATTTATTTAGTCATCTATTTTTTCATCTAGTTCCTTTTATCACATTTTACAAGCTATGTATTTTCATAATGCTTGTTACAAGACTTTTTCTTTCTCTTTTTGTTCTACCTTTTTTGCTTTATTTGCACAAATGTGGATAAATATTTCCTTCAGTGACCCATGCCTTGTCAATATTTCTGATCAAGATGTATGACTATTTTTTTGTTTATTCCAAGTTTGGAAGCATGAACCATTGAAATGTTAATGGAAGTTTACTGCTATTGTGACACTTTTGGAAACCATTGGCTCTACAAAATGTAGTTAAGGTTAAAGCTCACCAGTTGGTGCCAACTGAGGTACATTTGAAGTATGCAGAATTCAGTCTGTGTCACTTGTAATCAATACTGGAAGCATGAATCTTTTTTACTTTTTATTTTTGTCTGGAAAGAAAAGGTTTAGTGAAAAGATGGGTCAGTTTTATGGCTGTATTTTTTTGCCTGGTCTGTCTACTTAGTAATACTTTCAGCATTTATTTGTTGGTGTGTTTCAAATTGATGTACAAATAGTACAACTTGAATCTCTCTCTACAATTTTTGTGGAAAAGCATGTCTTGACCTTAATGGGGATTTGCTGTTTCTGTGAACTGTCTTTGATGTTAATACACACAAGAAGTGTCCAAAGGCTATATTTTTGAGGTTTGTCTGTGAATTGACTTGTGGATTTGTCATTGTGGAGGGTGCACTTGTGTGAAACACTTTTAGGATTAAATTAACTTTCAATAAAATTAACAAAATAAAATAAGAAAATTGGAACTTCTTTTAAAACATTTTAATCCACTTTGTTTTAATCAGTTAATTTTTGCTAAAAGAGAAATGCTGTCTTAATTTAAATGAGAATGTGTACTCTTTTACTTGAGGGACCTTAGTGAAAATTACCTCACTGAAATGCCGGAACTTAGTTTGTAAATACAATTCTGTATTAGAAGAAGAAGAAGGGACCAGAATCCTAATGAGAGTCTTCCAAGCAGACTCTGATTGTGAATTTGGTCAATTACTGTTTTGAGTGTATCATTCTCATGAAATAAATTTGTGGTGCTTATTTCCAAGCTGGACTTAATTTTTATTGAGATTTTTATTCCATTTAAGAACTAATTATCCTGCTCAAAAATTGTGTAGCACAAAATGTTGACATTTGTTCAAATACTATTCTTAATATAATCTATGTTCTTGTTTCCTTCAAATTAATTAAATGTTTATTTATGCGAAATGGATATTTGCACAAGTTGTATGATTAGCAATATACAACTGTCTTATTTCCAAGTAGGATGTCTTGAGTCCTATTTTCTTTCAACATAAAAAGTTTTCAAACGAACCACTGCACCTATCGCAAAAATTATAATGATATTTTTATTGGAAATTGTAGATATCAGTTTATTTCACTAAGTGATCGTTGGCTAAAACCAGACAGTTTCACCTCATAATGTCGAAAAATACATGCGTGCAGTTGTGTTATAATGACAATTTTTATTGCATTTGTAATTTAAATATTCCTAACAGTAATATGTAGTTACCAGACAAAAATTCCAAATAAAATTTTTCCTCATATCTGCAAAGATTTACATGGTAATAAGTTGGAAGCATCAAAAGTTTTTATACTGGTGTTAAAATCTTTCTTATCTGCTCTCTGTATCTTTGAATATGTGAAACCTTGCTCTTCTACAACTGACAAGCTCTTCAAAAACTTTGAAAAATCAACTCAATAAAATTGTGCGACTGAAAAGAAGAAAAAATTTCTACTTTGGAGTTGCACATTGAGATTTGTGCGTTCATTGATGCTTCTCTGATACCGTAACAAAATACACTGAGTAAAGTTACTAAAAATAAAAATTCTGAAACATTTACAAATGCAAATTTACATTTTTTGAGATGTCTGGGTTGGTGTTTTTCTCGTAGCTTTTGTCTGATGAGTGTTTGAATGTGATTTGGATAGCATAAGAAGAAAATTCTCTTGGCAGTTCGAACCTCTCTGAAAATGCATGTTTCAACTCTTTCTACAATTAAGTTGTGATATTGTGTAGTACTCCTTCGGATTATGTTATAAGTTGCATCCATGTAAATAAATCTCTGTTGCTCGAAAACACATTATGTCACACGATTCATAGTAAACCTATAATTGGTTCTCATTGTTGAAATTACCACAAATCAATTTACTTATAATTATTATTGAGAAACTAATTGTGTTCTAAATGCAATTCAAGCAATTGAACAAGCAAGAAAGAATGCAATATTAAATGATTCATCAATTGACATCAACAATCATAATTCTTGAAAATATATACGATTGTAACTATTTGGGGCCTAGGAAACTAGTAAAGTGACATGTTCTTCTAAATCCAGTACCCATGGCAATAAGACACACCTTGCGACCTCGAACGGGAGCCCAAGAAAAAAAACGGGAGTGAGAAACGCCAATGCTCAAAAAGTTTTGTCTAACCTTTCGACTTGGTTCCATGCAAATCGTCTCATTGTAAACACTGACAAAACAGTGTCTATGTCATTTCACAATAGTATCACAAAATCTTTACCCCAGGTTTCTCTTTCTTTAAACGGAACACAATTAAAAACTGTTACAAATACAAAATTCTTAGGTCTCCATATTCAAGACAACCTCAAATGGAATTGTCACATTGACAATCTTAATTCCCAATTAAGCAAATTGTGTTACGCATTCCGAATCTTAGTTAACGCAGTTAGTCCACGTATTTCCCGTTGCGTATATTTTGCAAACGTTTACTCCCATTTACGTTACGGCATTACCTTCTGGGGTAATTCCGGTCAGAGTATTCAAACTTTCAGAATTCAGAAGAGGATAGTTCGGATAATTTGTAAATCTCACCCCCGAAACTCTTGTAAACCTTTATTCAAGGAATTAAATATCTTAACACTTCCCTGCATTTATATTTATGAAACAGTCGTGTTTGTTAAGACCGAATTACTGAAGTGCCACCCTTTCTTTATACGAAACAGTCTCGTTCACGAACACTATACACGCAATAGTAGTAATATTCATCGCCCTAGAGTGTCAACCACTCTTTGCCAAAAGGGACCATACCATTCGGGAATCGTTCTATATAATTCCCTGCCCAAGAATATAAAAGATATTATGAAATTGAATATCTTCAAATCCGCGGTTAAAAACTACCTCCTGCACCAGTGCTTCTACACTGTAAAAGAATTTATTGATTTTAACAAAAGTTAAATTCGTCTTGTGCTTTATCACGCCATTGCTGTAGTACTTTTTAAACAACTTATAACAATTTCAAAAACTATTTTCTTGCATGATTGTGTTGTCTTATGGCTCATATTAATTTAGTTTTATGTGTACTCAACATTGGCACGTTTGTGTACATAAATTCTGTAGCCCCATCCTGGCCCGGGTTTTTCTCCGGTTTTCCTTCGGGTAGAGGCGGATTTATCATACAGGTTCTCTAGGCTTTGTCTAGGGGCGGGTCTATTGTAACAATAAATCGTGAATTTAGTGTTATTTCAATTTTTAAGCACTATACTCAGAATAATCTATAGTTCGATAATAACTTACATGTAATTTTTTGCTTAAAATTACAAACATATTGACATTCTATTAGTATTATAACTCGCAGCTAACTTTTTATCTTATCTAGGAATTTTTGCTGAATTTTTTGAATCCGCCTCTGCCTTAGGGCCCTTGATCGGAATTGATGGGATGGTCCCTTGCTTGCTTCCGGAGAGTAAATTAGTTTTTTTTCCCTCCACGTGGTCATACGCAGTTTGTACTGTTTTTTGACAATAAATTTATTATTTATTATTATTAGAAAGGGAATGACAGGAAAAAAAATAATTGTAAAGGACCGATTTGACTCGAATCCATGGTTTCCAGCGTTTCTGTGATAAGTAAATATACTACCAATGTTGTGATGTTCAAGTTCACATCAAATGGGGGATACGGTACTGTGGATAAGGAAGGGTGAGAAGGGCGATACATGTAAACATAAACCGATATTGGTGTAGATTCCGTGGTTTTAGGGGATTCTCAGATGAAGAATCAAATTCCTGGTGCCGTTTAATTCCATGTTCAGACCGTGTAAGTAAAATATTCTTAGGAGTGAAGTAGGACGGGGGTAACGTGTCAAAGTGATACAAAACTACCAACATGAGGGACGAATTCAGGCGCCGTTTAGTTGAATTGTACATATTGACGTTTAAGTACAAGTTCAGCGCTAATGGGTGGG
>NNCF01126704.1:794041-830919 GCA_002313205.1 Laupala kohalensis | reverse complement strand
GAGATACCCCTAACACTCCGAGGCGTGAAGTGGCCTCGTTAAGCTAATGGGTAAGGGTCTCGATGGTATTCAATCCCAAGTATACCCGCATAGAAATAATGCAAGTCAGTAGAACCATTTGGAAATTTGTAGCTCAAAATTGTATAGTTCAATACAATACAGCGTTAATCTTGGATATTATAGTCGCTAAATTTTTGTGTCCAATAATAGAAGTACTGTGTAGGTGTAAGTCTTTGGCGACGATGTCACATTCAATGCTTCTTAATTTCAATCATGTCACATTTCCGAACAGTAAGCTTTGGGGTGAGGTGAATAAGACTCAGAATAGAAGCACGTGGTTTTCACTACGAATGTGTAGAGCACTTTGACTGAAGTTTAATAAAAAGAAATAATTGAAAATGCAACTATGAGAAAATAAGAACCCAAAGGATATATGATCAATTCATGCTACCGGGCAACGCCGGGTTCATTCATCTATAATAGTTTTAACTTAAATTCAGGGTCAAATACGCGGTAAAAATCCTTATGATTCTGCCTGCTATCTTCAGTTACCATAGGATAACAATTGAAAAAGATTTTATTTCGACCGTCTAATATGCGTACATATTAAATCTTGAAAAATTGCCGACAGCATTTCTATTTACCTATGCTCACAAAGTTAAATTGACCAATACTCAGCATTAGGGTGTCCCTTATATGGGCAAAAAGTATTTTTGAGAAAATTAAAACACATACCCTCTGTTTCTTTCGTTTTGGTCCTAAATGTCCATGTACAAAATATTACACTCCTAGGATAATGCTAACCCGTGCCGAATTCATGTCAATATTGCTATATGGTAATGAAAGCTCAATTTGTAAAATATTGGGTGCCGGCGGAGCGCGCAATTCTTTCTGCAATCCGTGTTTTTCATCCAATCAACTTGAAATTTTCACCAATACTTTTAAAATGTTTGATAAATGTAAGGTTAAAATTTAAAGTGGATTAGACGTTAAAGACGGACTGAAGAAAAGGTTGAGCGCTGAAGACTCCAATTTCAGATAAAAGTATCTGATGAAGCTTTAAAAAAATTTCTTAGTCCGTCATTACAGTTCAATCGATTTAAAATTTTTGTCAGCTTTGAAACGTTTTGTAAAAGAAAGTAAAAATTTCAAGTTTGTTGGATGAAATGCATGAACTGGGGAAAAATTTAGACGCTACGCAGGTGGCTCCGATTTTAGTGGTCTATGTAGCAAACATAGTTATAAGCAATTAATTCAGCTCTCTCGGTGTTGGGAAGGAAGAAAAATGAAATAAAAACCAAATTATTTATTATTGTTTTATAATTATATTACAAAATATAATGAAGTAATCATTGGGGATACTTCCTCTTAAAATGTACAGGCACGAACCAATTGATGATCTTGAAAACAAATAAGAAGTTTCTGTTCCTCATCGGTACTAAAACCATGAATGCATTAGTTTTATTGCCCTTTCAGCAGTATCGTTGACTGCTTTAAGGGGCGAAACAATTTGTTTGGATTTTCAAGAACGACCCATTGTTCTCCCATGTAGAAGGACATCGTTGGAAAAGACTCACTTCAGTTTTCTAGCGAAGGAAAAAATCTTTATTCAATATAGATGTGAAGTCTTCTATATTCGTTTCTGAAATAAAAGAAGAGCAGAAACGAATAAAAATCATTGTGAGTTGCTGATTCAGAAAATTTTCATATTAATGAATATAATGAATTTCCTTATTGCAATTTCTTGGTAGTAACAGTGAAATAACTGTTGGTAAAAAAGGTGTGTCTTTCTAAATAAACGTAAAGTTAAAATGAAAGTGATTCAGTGAATTACAGAAACAGTCCATTATTTAAAAATAAACTTACCATACAATGAACGTTAAGATGACATATTTCGCTTCCCAGTGGTCACCTGATTTTCTCTACTCAAATTTTTCACTATTCTTACTTTCGTTTTTCATCTACAGAATCATCAAACAGTGCCAAGACTGCCAGTTTGTCCACAAAGTACCATAAGTGCTGACAAAACTTCTGCATTTCTCCTTTCGATATGACATTGTCAACGTTTTCGTATATTTCAGAGATTTCAGGAAACTCAAGTCTCGTTGAGGAGCTTTTACTGCAGAAACACATTGAAGCCATGGCCTCATATAGCAGGTCACAATGAATAAACTTGTGTACTTTATAACGGTTTTGTCTTCGGGGTTTAGTTGAAGCTGAGAGCAGAGTGGAGATGTTTTTAGACAATAAAGTGGAATTAGACAAAGAATTTGTACTATAAGACGGAAAACTCTGCCAACTCTTGATAGTCATGTCTTATCTTCTTTTTCTAGTTCAGGTCGATATGAGTCCAGCAATGCGTCACTTTCGGCACCGTTCCAGTGAGCCTGTATAATTTCTTTACAGACATTGGTATAGTCCGGATCAATATTTTCCCCATTTTCTTGAAAAAAAAGGATGTCTGGGTTTGTGTTAATTTGGCGAATTTTTGCTTCGAAAACGGTTTTCATGACAAGTTCATGAACGTGATGGCGGCAACCGAAAATTATCAAATTCCTACTTCAAAAGCATACAGGCACCATTGATACGACCTGTATTAGAAACCGTTGTATCACAAGAGGAACTCCTCTTTACCTTCAAGATTTCAGTTGGATATAACAGTCGAAACACCTTGTGCTTACTCCTTTCCTCTGGAATTGTCCAATTTAGGAACGGCTAGAATTTGATTTTTATATCCAAATGGTATCGCAATGGGAAGACATTCTTCTTTGGCATTTCGAACATCCGAAGGCGAGGATCCTTTGGAATTACAAATTCAGACTTACTTGTAAATACTTTTGTATGAAGCTTAAGAGGGGTTGTCGGACTCAGTTCAAGCGGCGGGCTGGCAGCGCAGCGCTTTTATATAGGCGAAAAGTAAAAGTCGATGTTTATCGGGTTGAATTAAACAAATATCGCAAATAAGTCGAAGTCATTACAAAGTCATTGATATGACATTCCTATTTAACAGGAAAACTATCATAACAGTAAATTATTTACACTTTAATTATAAGAAATAAAACCTCAATTTCCCATATAAAATACGTGAATTTTTTCCATTGATTTATTAAGCTGTCAATCACTGCGCCGTCCGATTGTTTTGAAATAAAAGAAGTATTAAACTTTATTTGTTAACCCTTGTATTCGCTTTTAAGAAATTAAAATATTCCGTTTAGAAACATCAGTAAAACATCTTTTTTTAACACTTACGTAACAAAACTATCGCCGTCCCTTCTAGCAGTTCACTGGTCCTCCGAGGGAGAGTGCCAGCGTCGAATACGCAGTAGTGGGGGCAGAAGGACGCGAGCAAGAGATAAAGATATTGGAAACTTCCCACAACACAAAGACCTAACCCCAGAGCTGATGAAGCGGCGAGTGGAGTGGGGGTAACTTTTGCCATCTGCCTCGAAAGACATAGTTGTGGCTTTTGTTCTTCGCCTTCGCGAATACTATTATCTTTTGAAACGCGTGCAATGTTGGTGTTCGGAGTTAGGTTAGTGCTATGTTTCTTGCAAGTGGTATTCAAGTGCAATGAAATCAGTCTAGCATNTATATATATATATATATATATATATATATATATATATATATATAATAGAGCGTATGGGCAGAAAGATGGAGGAATGTTGGGAAATAAGTAACCGTTCTTTCCATCCCTATATTTCAAACAATTGACCACAAAGTAACAATTGCTACGTACTTTCACATGAAAAGCCATGGTTACTGTTGATCTCTAACGTGAGTCCAGGTTTGACCATAGCGATGGAATATATTTCATACCGTTTTCTTGCCGTCAAAAGTGACGTTTATTTATTATTTTCCATCATTTAGTCACATCCAAAGGGGAAAAATGATCACCCAGGAAGTACATTTGTGTAATATAGTGCTTTTATTTTATCTAAAACAATATTTTTGAGTGAAAATGCAGACATTTTTGTCGATTCTAACTTACGTAAATTAACTTTTTGTACTTCGTGATTGTAAGTTCTGAGTTGCATTATATATCATAAGTTGTTTCATTGTTAGTGAGTCAGTTTGTAATTGTTATTCTGTGATTATAGGTGTTTATAGTCTTCATATATAGTTTTATTTTTTACAATGAGTTACAGTAAATATTAAAATTAGAATGAGTAACTGACAAATTGTTTGATTTTTTTTCCCTATAAGAATGTCTTCGGGTTGTTCGATTGTTTCAAACTTTGCAAGCAATCTGCCGGTTGTCGGTGGTTAGAATTCACCGAGGTATTTTTATTGTTGTAAATGAATCATTAAATTATAATTATGAAAGACAATATTACAATGATAATATCTTTACTATTTTAAACACGTAATTAGAAAATTTTAGACTATGTTAAATTTCTTGAAAATTTTGTTAATTTCAGTTAGTTTTTTAAAATTTAGGGATACCTTCCCCTCCAAACTCTGTGACGCACGCTTATCCTATTTTGAAGCATTCCCTTACCTCCTTGATTAAATTCCGAAACGTAATTCCTTAATCAAACTGAATAATACACTTCATTGTTAGTGTTTATTGTGGACTCAGATAACACAAACCTACAAAATTTAACATTATGTCGGCGGTTTTGATAGAATTGCAATTTAGGATAAAATTGCTGTAATTCAAAATTGACATATATTTTACTCGGTTACATCAGGTTATTTTACAATCGCAATAACTAAAGTTATCTAGTCCAATTTCTGCTTTTTTGTGACATTATTTGCAAGGAAAAATCAGCCGAATATTGATAAAATCCAATGAAAAAGTTGAATAAAAACAAAAAATAATTCTTAAAATAAAAATTAAAAAGTATTTAAAAAATGGAATGAATTAGTCATAAGCAAAAGTATTAGGACATTTGATGTCCTTTAAATTGCCGTCATTCGTCATTCATGACATTCTTCTGTGAAAGAGAAGAATCTCTCATGAAGAACATCAGCAGTAATCTGCTAACATATTCAAATTCTAGTGCCTTAAAGGACGTTTTTCCATAGTTTTTTTTTCAACTTGATGAAATCTCCCTCTTCGTTCGTCACAAATATTGACAAATTTTCGAATTTTGTTTTGATGATTATTTTTCTGTCATGTAATGATTTTTATGAAGATATTTTTTTTAATCGGCAAGCACAAAATATTAGAGAACACTTAAAATTTTGCAAACCCCAAAATCATGTTGCCTTGTGTAGTTGTATGAACATTTTATTTTAGCGTTTGCAGAAATATATCGGGCCACTCAATGAGAAATCAGCCAAAATTGGATCTTCATGTCTCAAAAAAATTAGATAATTTTTGGACATTGATATAACAATCTTTGTATATGAAAAATACAAATTTTAGATTCTTCTGATAGTCCGTTTTACAGTTATTAGTAATCAAAATTTGTACATTTACGCCGTTTCCTACAAGTTGTGAAATATTTAAATATCTCTCTTCAAAAGTATTTCACGCAGATAGATAATATTGGTGACATTTTCTTCAGATTTTTTAAACTTTAGTATTATGTGCAACTTAATTATGGTCAAACAAAAACAATTTTTTAAAATAAAAAAAAAAATTTAAACCTTCAAAACTGGAACTTTTAATTGTCTTTAAAGAAATACATCGTATTTCAGAACCATATGTTGCGTACAATAATTGTATACTGTGAGATTTGAATAATTCACGGATTAATTATCAATTTAATCATCCATGTTACGAAATTACGAAGTTTAAAGGAAAGAAAGAACCCAGAAATTTGGATGGTCGACAGAAGACAGGCGGTCGCACCCGGTCGCGGTGAGGGCATCGGCGGCGCCCTTTAACATCGAGTAAAATTTATGACGTTTTAGAAATCGCAAGCTAGCGAGGGGATGAGGGAAAAGACCCGACCCGACTTAATAAACCACAGATGGGCGGAGAGTAGAACAAGTACGAACTTGTGTGAAAAATCGTTAAAAGCCAAAGCGTCGTTGAGAAAGTTCTAGAAAGCAGTTGAAGCCCTTTAAAAATGTTCCAATGAGAGTCGAGGCGTAAGAAGGGGGAATCATTTCGGCATTGGGAGTTTTCGATCACGTGGGATTTAAAATTTTGAAGATTTTTGGGGAAAAGTAGGGATAGAGCCCATTTAAGGCAAAGCAAACTAAATTTCGCTCTCACATACAGATTTTCGTCAGCTCACATCTCACATAGAATTTTTGGCAGCGCTCAGATGTGTTCAGCTCACATCTAAGTTTTTCGTCGTGATCACTTAGATTTTTTTTGGCGTCACAGACAGTTTTCATCGGAGCTCACATAGAAGTTTTTCGCTTAGATGCTTCGTCAGCTCCCAGATATTTTGTCGCAGCAGATACTTATCAGATCGCGATCAGATAGATGTTTTCCGCTGAATTAGATGTCTCGTCAGGTTACACCAAAGTTTTTTCTTAGATACAAGTTTTTCGTCAGCATTTAGATAGATGCTCGTCAAAAACTCGTACAAGTCTTTCGTCAGCATACGCTTCCGAAACGTACTCACGCAGGGTCGATCACTCGAGTCCTTTTGATAAGTTTGTCGGAGCGTTTTTCGGGTGATTACTGGACGGACGCGGGAAACCCCGGAAGCTGATCGACGCTGGTCGCAGACAATCCGAGAGGGAGCCGCGCTGACGTCTGTGAGGGATCCACCTCTACTGATTTCCTATGGTCCGTCATCTTGGTCAGGTATTTTGCGATTTGCTGGTGAAGTTGAAATCCCACATCGCATTGCGCTAGCGCTTCATTAAGTGTTTGATAACTAGTTACCAGTATGAGCGAAAACATTGAACTAAAGGAGTACCTTGATTAAACTCTGTCGCACAGAAAGGTATGCCAAGTAGAATCAGTGAACTATTGGAACTAAGTAGAAGTTCGATTAAACTGTTAATGAGGAGGAATTAGGAGTAAAATCAGTGCTTAACTTTGTTACAAGAGATGAATGTGTAATTGTAGTTTAAAATTGAATAGCGTTAAAAACAGTGAATGTTTATTTTTTGATTATGATAAATGTTGATAAACTTGATTGTTAGTGAATGTAAAATGGTAAAGCCAGTGATTTTCTTGTGTATCTTTTGGTGGGAATGTGGCCACTAGGGCATTAGTGTTTGATTTTTATGTGTGTCCTTTTGGAGGGAACACCGCCATTCTGGCAGTAACACGTCGACAAATGATTGATTTTTATTTGTGTCTTTTGGGGGAAAATTACTTAGGGGATGTTTTTGTGATTAAAAATAGTTTTTTTATTAATGGATTTATTTGTCTTGCGTTTTCCTTCAGTGAAACCATTGAATAGTCCTTTCCTTCTGATAAAAATCGAACCCCGTCAAGATTGTGGAACCCTGAGAGGAGCTAGCCGAGGCGTTTAAATTTCAAATTAAATATTATTTTATTAATTAATCTTTTCAACCCCGTTATGCTACAATACGTAACGTAACTAATGGTGTAGTGGGTAATGCTCACATTATTTCACTTGCTCCTGCTATCTCGTTCTCCCGCTACCAATTCCTAATTTTATAGGCTGGGTTCGGCCCATTAATTGAGGACACATACTATGGTTTCTTGTCACAGGAAAACGCCAATTAAAATACAATTGGTTTAATTTATTTATATAAGTTTGCATGCTTATAAACTAACGCCTCATGCACACTCATCCAAAAATCACAATATCCCACATCACAAAATGAAATTTCCCTCTTCGCTTCGGCTCCTGGTAGCTAATTGCACCAGCCATTGACATTTAATTTACATTGATTAGAGAGGATCAAAAGTTAATGTGTATCTTTTTCGCTCTTCTTAATTAAGCAAAAAACATGTGACTAATAAAGTAATGTCCGTTGCACAGGTTCTTCTCGCAGCCACGCGACATAAAAACTGGGCGCAGCCAGCTCGTTATTACCTTGATGATGATGTGCTGTCACTTAAAAGGTTGTGGTAGTAGGTCCTTGCTCCTCTCATAATACCAAGTCATTCATGAAGACCTTCCTAACCACCGCTGTCGACTCATTCACCCCCAGAGACCAATGTCCCGCTGTAGGCTCCGTCCCCTCGCTCCATCCAAGGAATCAGCAGGCCACTAACGCCGTAATTGTTCAGCGTAGTAAAAGTTCGTTAGTGCCTACTTCTCCGAAAGTGTGGAGTCTTCACGATTGAACAGTTCATAATAACTTCCGTACTGATTAACGAACTTGGCTCGCAAAGTTTAAGTATTGGAACTAATTAGTAGACCAATTGTTGATAGTTATTTGCAACTCATACGTGGAATTAAAATCCCGAAGTTGAAGCTTAACAAACATAATGATCTGTTCGTGAAATTAAAGTTCATGGTCAAAATACCACTTGTAGTAAAATCTCTAAGCCGAAAAATGATCGAAAGAATTATAGAATTATACTGATAGAATTTTGACTGAAATAAAATGTTTTAGAACCTGTTCAAAAAATACTAGAAGCGAGTAATCTTCGAAAAAATTATCTAGAATGTCAAATGTCTAATGTAGAATCTCGAATCTCTAATAATCTTGGTGCGTCTCCGCTCGTCAATTTGTAGACAAGTCCCCACTCTATCACCCAGAAACTTGCCAACGTGCTCCTCCAAAAATCATGTTACTTTTTTGGCCCAATAGAGCTTAATTTCTACTCCACGTGGAGTCGATATAATTGGTGATTTTCGTCGTGATGTGTCTGGTTCCCGGGCCAATCATCAGACTAGCTTTTGGGAATTTTCCTAACTTTCAAGGCTTCGTCTTTTTCTAAACATCCCTTCAGTGATTTTAACCAGATACTACTTCTCAATTTAGTAAGGACGTGACATTTAATTTTGACAGCTCGAATATTGGGATGTCAAACCCATCTCTTCGACACTTCTTTTATTTCCAGCTCTACGACGCTTTCCACGCAGTCGTCTGTCTGCTGTTTTTCGTCACCCATTCGTGCCGACATTTCTAAAAGCTAAGGACCTCGTGCGCCCCAACATTATTGTTCTCTTAGCCCAAAACTCTTCATCGTTCGTTTGCTTAAAAAACCTCGGTCCCCCCTCTTTCCGTGTCTTCTCACCGCAACTGCGCACACGTATCCACATCTGTCACCGATAACTGACCTTTTCTTTCAAAAATTTTAAGATCTTTACCGCTTCTTTTTTGTTTAAATTTCAACGATGCCACTTGTTATTTGTTTAACATTTCCTTCTTTCCTTCTGCCTCTTGCAGAAGTAAATGCGTAGGACGCTACCCCACTCCACTCGGCAGATTAATGATCTATCCTCCGAACAAGGAAGACGCTCCGACCTTCGTCTGGGCTCTGCGTCCTTTCCCTTCTACTACTGTACTTCGCTAAGGGTCGCGGTAAAATTCCGCTCGCTCACTAAACATTTATACTTATCAAATAATTAAATAAACCTAATTAAAAGTGATGAATTAATCATTCCTTACAACACACACACATTGATATATTGAGACCGTGGATTGAATTAATTAATAATTCAATATCACGTTCTCAAAATTTAATATAAAATCATGGGTTAACATAAGAGCTAGCAGAAAGGAACCAGGGTGGTCTGAAGAGTAGTGTCGGTGCGACATCACAGGCTCTGTAGAAGGTTCTGAGTACAAAAAAGTCATAAAATCTATTATTTAAAAAAAAATCAAAGGAGTAGCGACGAGGGCACATGTTCAGAGGCAGACAAGTTCGAACTTGAAAAAGGAATCTTTAGAAAAACGAGCATCGAAATTCAGTACAAAAGATAACACATAAAAAGAGCGGATGTAAGGGAATATTATTTCCCCAAGCAACGTGGGTGAACGTTTGCGACAAACGACGAGAAGGCTCACGGCACATGACTCTTGGGACACGGCTCGCCAAAGCAAGAAAAGATATTGAAATGTAAAATTTTGAGCAATGGTTTTTCGCAAAAACACGAGGGCGAAATCCAAAAAGAAGTAATAAAAAAATGAGGTGGTGTCAAACTGAGAGGGTACGACGCCCCTAGCTATAAAACCATAAAAAATGGGATCTAAGAAGCATGCCGCACAAAGCAACTGCGCAGAATACGAATAACGAAGGGTATTGTTTGAGAATAACAAAATGACCGACAGACAGACCTTCGTCTAGCTGCAGAATTCTTGGAAG
Source organism: Laupala kohalensis (assembly GCA_002313205.1). NCBI lineage: Eukaryota > Metazoa > Arthropoda > Insecta > Orthoptera > Trigonidiidae > Laupala > Laupala kohalensis. The sequence goes on along the minus strand of NNCF01126704.1, from coordinate 820,769 downwards.
AGAGGAGAATGGGAACAACCAATAGAAAATCACGGTGGGATGAGATAAGTCGAGTGATTGGTAATGTGAAAAACACAACTAACATCTTTTCGGAAACTTCCAATTGAAATTAGGGGGGGGGAAAGAACCAAAGGGCTTGTAGTAGAAGGAAGGAATGATAGGAAGGGGAACGTCACGTGACGCGAATTGTCTACAAAAAGTCTACTGACTCGAACATGTCCAGTAATTAGTGTTTTCTGAGTTAATGAACCGTCAACAGTCACTTCTGTAAATTAGTAAGCCAGAAAAGGCATTGTCGTTGCATAGCTAATAGAAAATAAGTTACACTGTGATCAGTCAGAGGACATGCTAAGCACATTAATACAGTGAACAACTAACTACATTCAATGTTGGAAAGGACGAAATAATAAATAAGCACGAAGTGAATCGGGAAACTCTGAAACGAGACAGACAATGGAAGTTAATGGCAGTAGGCAAGTCGCTTAGGCAAAAGAGAGAGAACGAACATTAGAGGGACACGAGGAACTGGAGTTCATAAAAAGAACACGAAAGTGACGATGTATTCATCCAGTCCGACATCACGAGACATGTAGTGTATTGTGTAATAGTGTAGGGGGAATTCGATAAGATTATTTTGACCTTGTATATCAAAATTGTTAAATAAATGTCAGTAGGCCGAGTGCAAGATTTAAAGTGCTTAATTGTACGGAGAGTGTAATGAGCAGAGGAGCCCAAAATCAAGAAGATCTTGGTGAAAACAATATAAAAAAGGCTCTCAATAAGACATTCCAAGAGCGCAGTAGGCGAAGCAATGTGTAGTATTGTAACCTTTACCAGTGTCCTGTGTAACAATTAATTTAGAGCTATTATGAACAATAAAGCATGGTTGATGTTGTTTGAACACCGAATTGACGTGTTTTCATTGCAAGTAATTCCAATAGCAGTATTCGGTTCCCTTCCCCTTTCTTAAAATTTTGAAAAAAAAGTTTTTGAGTCATATTTTATTATTAATTAATTGTTTAATACGTATTTATATATATAGTCACGAAATATTAATTTCGCCAATTAAAAAAGTAATGACGCGAGAAATTTGATCAAGAGTTCAAATACAAGCCGTTGGGGAGGCGATAGGGGCGGAGTGTGCCCCAGCCCCTAGGACGCACTGACGAAGCGACGCTGCTTCCGCCATTTTGGAAGTGAGAGGGCGGTAGTTCTTGGAAGTATGTGAATGTAGCGTAGTAAACTGTTTTGAAAGGGAGACGGGTACGCGCACGGGAGAGCGCACCCACAACAAATAGTATATTTCGGTATACTCATAGAACTAATTAGAAACCGCGTGGGAGACACTCAGCAAAGGGCGTGGGAGCCTTAGCGGCAAGATTCAAAGAGAGACGGGTAAGCGTTGTCGCTCGCGAAGAAAAGAAAAACAAACTTAGCCAATATAATAGAAAATTTAGCAAAATTTAACCAGGCAGTGAAAGTTTGAGACTGCAGTTTCTAGGTGGGGCACAACTTCGAAAAACAATGTCATAAATTTTGAGAGTTGTGTGGATGAATCCAATAGATCAAAGCAAAGGCGGCATTCTTCACAAGACGACGCAGTACCATTAACAAAAGACGCTTCCAAAGTATGTGATTGTCTCTAGAAACATATGGACGAGTTCTGACTCGCCAAAATAGAGAGTTTCTTTTGGCAGTCGGCAAGTAATATTCAACAAAGGAAAGTGCCGCGTGGGAACGGCGCAATAAACGACGCGGGGAGTTCCTCGAGAAGGGAAGGGCCACATGTTTGTCGGCGAGGCTACGTGAAAAAGAAAAGGAATTTGTTGTTTAAAACGGGTCGACGTGATTCGTCAGAAATTTGAAATACGTCACTGACTGTTGACCAATTACGAGGACTCCACGTGGAGTAAGTGACACGGTATCATTGGCTCCTGAGATCACGTGAGAGACGAGGGCGTCAAGAAGTTTCCAAATTTCAAGAAGAAGAAGGGATTGGACCTATAAAAAAGAAGGCGCGAAGGCGCAGAAGAATTATGAGGAGGATTATGACTAGATGAGTACGAGTTGACTACGAGATATACGCTACGCTATTTACTTAGTTATGACTATGTCTGTCTTATTACAGAGCACCACGTTACGTCACTTAAGATTTTGTGGAATAATTTTGAACTTAGGTTTAGCTCACGCACTATCTGACTGACAGTCGGAGTTTCCGTGGAACATTTCCGAGGTCATTCTCGTTACAATGCATTCATGTCAAGTGTTTATTCTTACTGCGGAGTGAAATTACAATTCAATTCGTAGTTGGTCTCGAGGCCGAGTACCGGCCAGTTTCCTCTTGGAAAAACTCTTCGTTACTATATATCTGCTAGAATTCGAGAAGGACGGCTCCGAGCTGTCATTAGGCCAGCTGATCGTTGCGAGGTGACTGGTAGCATCGATGAATGGGTTCATTCAGCGGGAGGGTGCCACCTGTATCCATTAGGAAGTCGGAGGATCAATGAATCCGACTCCAGTCCGAGAGCGACCCTTCAGTTTTGCCCCAGGCAGCCTACACGTCAATATTGTTTGGTATTGAAGGTAAGTGTACCCGCTTGTTGCAGCTAGCTTAGACAATGGCGAAGCAGTGCGTCATTAGACGAACAATTATGCGTGTGCTCCAGTACAACAAATGTGCGAGTAATGACAATCATGTCTTCTATCCTCGCACAGAACTAATTAGCTTTGCTTTTTGCTCTTGTTGTGTAATGTAATTATAGGATATTATGAGGTAAAGTCTGTTGATTTACCCACATCCATGTAAATTAATGATATTGCAAGAGCTTGTGAATTTTGGGGGATTAGAAGGGGGAATGTTAGTGTAAGAGTGCATATAGTAGATTTGTTATCATTATGAATGTAGTAGTTTGTGGTAATAAAGCCATTTTATTTATGTGCTGCGCGTCTCAGACCGAAAACTGTGTTTCTTGTGAATGAATGAGCACGAACCCCGCCTATCATTTATTCCTTGTAGTGATAGTATTACCCACTACCCTAGATGGCCACCGTAAGACCTTTGCGTGGACACTCGACTCGAAAGAATGTGATACCTCAGTGATTAGATCGTGAACGCAGGTAGCTGCTGCTTTTATCCTGGAACGAAGCTCTTATGAGTTGCTTCTATCCTGGCACTCAGGCTTAGAGGTAATGAATTAGTCACACATGCTTATTATCAAGTATTGATCTTATTGCTTTTTCTGAATCTTTTGGCTCCTACCTTTAAACATCGTTGTATTTTTCACTGTAATTTGGAACTTGAAGCCATGATAACATGTAAATACAAAGTAATTGGGTATAAAACATGAATGATCCTTCATTCGGCTATGCATCTTATGATCTTGTGGTGCAGAGTAAGAACATGTGCTAATTTGAATAATTTATCAAGTGATATAAAAATACACGAGAATGTGATTTATCCAAAAACTTGGTTTACTATCTGCATTAGAACAGAAATATTTGGAACTGTCCATAAATTACGATACGCGAGAAATTCATTTTTAACATCCCCTCCACAACTCACCTTTAACGATGCCTCTTCCCCCCCATTAATTACGTGACACTAATCCTACCTCCCCCGCTAAGAAGCATTTGTATCACATAGTTTTAAAATGTCTGTGCCAATTTTGATTCACTGACCTAATTGTTTGTTCCTCGTTGCTCTCTCTGAGCGGTTGAGTTCATATATTTTAGTCAGAGACTTGAAGGTTAAGCACGCCGTATAAAACAAACTGTCAATTAGCGTTGTGCAACGTTTCACCGAACGCACACGGGGTTGAAATATTTGAATGCACACGGTTTCTTATAAGAATGTTAGTATAGTACTTGGAATTCAAAAACACAATTTGGTATTTATTTTCATATTTTGCGTTCTAAAAATTCACATATCTAAACTAGTCCATGGCCCAATCTTACCTCAACCACTTTTACCAGTCATAACTACATTCATGACCAGTCTTCTACATATGAGGTACATAAAAAACAAATTCATTGTATATAAATTAATACATTTATTGTTGTACATTTTTGGGTTTTAGTAAACGTTTTTGCCATGAGACATGATTTTGGCGCAATTGAAACGCACTCGTGTACATTTCGATTTAACAAAATAAAGTATTTGACAGGCTTACGAAAAAATACTTTGTTCTGTTCGTTAGCTTCATGCAGCTTCTAGTCATAGCTTCGGACATTAATTACCCTTATAACATTCATTATAATTATAACCTTAATTCTGTGGTATAAGAATAAACTTGCACGTTTGAAAATCAACCCCTCTATAAGAGAAGAGCTATTAATTTATCCCCCAAAGGTACATATATAATTTAAGCTATATATCATAATGAGAAAACGCGGACAGTACTTGGAACTCATTAAAACCGCAGTAATATTATATATTTAGAAAATGTCACTCATGGTTCTGGATTTTTATTCGCTGAAATTATTTTCTTGGTGAGTCTCTTTTAGTTTCATCTCCGCGATTTGCTTCTGGGTCATGTTCTTTTTTCTCCACAGTTTCCTTCCTCTGCTCTTCTCGCGATCTTCGAGCTTCCTCTCTTGGCGTACTTTGTCCCTCTTTATATGCTTGTTCCTCTTGTGGCGTGCGTTTTCCCTCTTTTAGGTCGTTTTGTTCCTTTTTTTCTTTGCGTTGTTCGTCTGTGCTGCTCAGATCTGTATCATTCGCCTTTTGCTGTTTGTGTGGTTGCACGTGCAATTGAAGCGGTTCTGTGTCCTGCGGAGTAGTCTTCTCTTCCGGCACAGCTGGCGCCTCTTGGGACAGCTCAACCGGACGTTGGAGTTGCCCCTCTTGCTGGGAATTCCCTTCTTCCGATTTCTCCTGGTGTTCCAGCTGTGGGGCTTCGTGCGGGTTTCCTCCTAGAACAACTTCATTCGGTGGTGCCGGGATGTGCTCTACTTGATGGTCATGCACTTCCTGTATGTGTAATGGACTATGTTCGTCATCGTAGTCCTCCACTTCTCCATTTTGGAGGGCATATCCATTGACTTGATACAGTCCAATTTGTTGTACTTCCAAATCCGGACCAAAAAGTCCTTCGTCATCGTCACCTGCATGAAGGTGCAATATGCCCCCCGGTAGAAAATCTTCAACATAGACTCCCCCACCAAAATTAATTCCAAAATTGTGGCCAATTATCGGTGGAAAACCGTCGTCGTTCTCATCGCCTTCATGTACATCCCCATTCACTAAATGTTCTCCATTGTGAACGGGTATATTATGTACAAATTCTTCATAGTCGTCCTCGTCTTCTTCGAAATCATTCTCGTCTATAATATTTATCCCATCTCCGCCGTTTTCAACCACTCCATTCTGAAGAGGATTGTAATAATATTGTACCGGCATTTGGTAATCCGCAACTCCCCCGACGTCAATACTTTCGAGCGAGCTGTCTCCGCTTATCACGTCACTACCGTTGTATTCGTAGTATTCTTGACCGGCTGCTGCAACTTGGCCTTGCGGAACAACGCCATGAGCAACGTTATTTTCAGATTCTTGATCACTAGGTGGTTCCTCAACAATTCCCTGAGTCTCACTTCCGTTCTCGTTATTCCCTTGCCCATTCCCGGGATTATTCGATTGATTTTCTGGATTGTCGTAAACACCAAGAATAAGGACAGAATCCTCACTGCTTAGAGATTCGCTGCTTTCTTCCACCACTGTCCCGGATAACTGAGGCACGCTGGAGCCAGTCCCGGAAAACTGGGACGAATCGACGCTGGTGTAGGACGATCTGGAGGTTGCACCTTCTCGAGAATCTTGCATTGAAAGAGCTTCTGACGCTTGAGTGTCCTCTTTCTTCTCCAGCAAACTGCTGTCCCCCGATTTCTCGTAGGACGTCTCGTTGGCCGATTCTTCGTCCGCATCTTGGTCTTCGGAATTTTCGACGTCGTCGCCGTTGGAGTCCGAGCCATCTTCGCTGTGGCGGTTGTTGCGGTTTTGGTTGTCGCGGTCCCCGTCGTCGCCCCCGTTGCTGCTGCTGCTGCCGCTGCTGCTGAAGTTCCCGCAGCTGCTGCTGGTGGTAGTGTTGCTTGTACCTCCACCACCACCGCTACCTCCACTGCCGCCACCACCGCTGCCGCCGCCGCCGCCGTTGCCGTCACCGCCGCCACCTCCCGCGTCGCCGCCACCTCCCGCGTCGCCGCCACCACCTCCGTTGGTCCCAGGGTCACCGTTGCTGCAGCTGATGCTGGAGCTTTTCTCCGTCCCCTTAGAGCCGTTGGAGCCGCTCGTTCCAGTGCCGTTGCTGCTCTCACTATCTTCGTCTCCTCCTTCGTTGCCTTCGCGTGTGTTGTCGATCTCGTTCTCTTCTGAAGTGGCACTTGCTGCGGAAGTGTAAGCTTCGGCGGAATCCGACGGCTCGGAAATTTCGGGAGACTTCTCTTTCGGGGGCTCTACGATTGGCTCGTTCTTGCGAGTTAATTTGGCTACATCCACGAAGATCTCTTCTGTTGCTTGACGTCTGCGAGGTCTACGGCCTCCATTTTTCACGAATTCTTTCGCTGCTTCGGGATTGATTTCCTGAATGTGTATTTCTTCCGGTGAGTCGACCTCGAATCCTATGACAGGGTTGTAGTACGGGTTTCCTAAAGGCGATTTCGCTTCGCAAGAAGAACCATAGTAGTCAGAATTTCGGAGAAGTCCATACTCTTCAGGTCGAAGAGCTGGCATATCTGACGGAGATTGTGGAGTGTCGGGTCCTAGAACTAAAATATGAAACAATCACATTTTATTTGCTTTTGTATGTAGATTGGACTTCGGATAAGACATTAAGAAGTTAGACATAACTCTTAGACAAATTTTAATTAAATTTCTTGCTTTATTTGCCCCTAAAATATTGCCCTTTTGATTTTTTGACCTAAGAAACTTCAATTAGGAAAGTACTGTATTAGCGTTTTTATAGGTCGAGAAAATGTTTAGAAAACGTCACACCTAAATTTCGATTTTCTTCTCGCACTTCATAAAATCATGTACGAATTTTATGATATGTAGGTTTCCGCATTTTAATAATTGCTAACCACCGTGTTTTGCTCATTTTTTTACAGTAATTTTACATTGTGCAAGTTGTTGCTGTCAAAGAAGATTGTATCTTGTGGTATCCGTTTGGAGTGACCATTCCAGACACCAGGCGATACCGTAGTAAGCACGTCGAGAACCAGGTCGCAGTGGGACTGCGACATATCGCAACACCGTGGTATGCACGTCATCAACCAGGTCGCATTGGTCCTCCAACACGCTGTTCTGTTATGAATGAACGCAGGTGCAAACCGCTGCGATTGGCTACCGACACCACAGCGCACGTACCGCCGACCTTAAAAGCGGGTCACACGGTGGGCAGCAAGCAGCGGAGTGCTGACTACGGTACCCCACAAACTTGCCGCACTCCAACGCAACACTATGCCGGCCAGAGAATGAAATCCGTCACCGCGCAGGTTACGACAGGACGCACCGGATCGGCGACACGTCAAGCCACGACGCCCGAGCACTGGAACGTCTTACGAAATATTTTAGTGTAGTGATATGTGCACAGTGAATTTTTTTACATTGTTGTTCTCTTAGTCACGATTCTTACACTATTGAAGCATTTTATGACATTATTCCAAGGTTAAATAATAATAGTAGTTTATTGACAACTGGAATTACATGCTCCTTCCACTATAATTTTATTAGTACAGTAGAACTTCACTAATCAGGATCAGTTGGGACCGAACACGGTCCATATAATCAAATATCCGTATAATTGTTTTTTGCTAAAAGATTATTTATATGGTAAAATGATTAACAAATATAATATTGTTGATGCAAAAACAAATACTTACTCAGATGTAGTTACAATAGACAGTGGTCGCTTAAACAATGTAGTCAGAGGGTGGGGACCCCGGTAAATTCGAAGAAATCGCCGGTTCTATTGCTATACTGGTTCCGCAATGGGATGAGTCCAATATTCTGCTCGGTAAGTAAAGACTCCTTGCTCACAACTAATTTCCTTTAAATTTCCGATATTTTTCTCCCATCAATCCGGATAATTGGCGATCCGGAATATTGGATTTCGGATAGTTGTATTTCTACTGTATTATCTCATCGTAAATGTCTCTCCTCATTTAATAGGTAATATGTCTAAAATAAACCGTAGTTTAAACGTAGTTAATAGTTAAAACGTAAACAAGTTCTTTCTCTAACAGATAATACCAATGGACTTTCATTCGATGTACCACCTTCTGAACTCACGGTGAAACATGGCTTCCCGATTAAATCTCTTCACGTATAAGCTTAACCAAGTCATCATTGATGACATTGTGAAAACCAACAGTGATATATTATTTTCACCTCTGTCAAATAAAACATAAATAAGTAAAATTTAACGGAAATTGGGGAAACCGGCCGTCAGATTCTTCATTAATAAATTTATCTTTCGGTAACACATTTGGAGTTAACGCAGTATCTTCCTAAAAACTGAACGAAAAAACCCCAGAAGGTATCGGTCGGAATGAATTCACCGCCATTAGAACATTAGCTTTCTCGTTAGGGCTACTCATAGAGTAATGGGGATATTTTAATATTACACAATAAATATTTTAGAGATACTGGTCAATCACTATAATCAAGCTTGTTTCACGATATGGCCGCCTCGTAGAAAAAAGAACAAGAAAACTTAAGGATTCGATGTTTTGAAACACCAACTAATTTGGAAGACGAACGAGTATTTATGCTATATTCACTGGATCAACATTAGAAAAATTGAAAAATCATTTAAATTAGAAATGCAATGAACGGCAAAAAATATTAGTGCATGTTGTTATAAGTAGTACATAGAAAAGAATGAAATACTTGCATCGACAAAGAGTGACCTACGTTATTGCTCTTTGTCCACGATTTACTTTTCTCTATCTGTTCTTTGAGAACGCAAAAAAGGAAAGTGGAAAGTTAATGGGATAAATGTGATGAGAGAAAGAAGTTAGGGAGATATACAGAGGATAAGAGAAACAATGGAGGTGAAAGATCCCCAAATATCCGGTAATGAGAGCACTTTTAGCCCAGATGATATCATTGCGTCGCGTTTGTTCTTTTGTGAAACAAGTTTCATGTCACTGACATGAAATTTCATCACAATCAGAACAGGTAGTAGGACTGCATGACTGCAAAGGGCGCCGCGTTATTTTTTATTAACGTATTATGTTCACATATGTTTCAATTCTTCACTCCATTGCAAATATTTACGTAAGAATAAGTGCATAAGGCTGATAAATGAAAAGTGCCGCCGTCATATTCTCTCACTGGGCGCCCATACAGTTAAAGCCGGCACTGAACGCAATGAATTTGAAAGAAAAACTATCATAGAAACTCACGGTTGTTAACCGGGAAGAAATGTATTGCTGATGACACAGGTCTACGTGACTAAATTATGTGTTAAGTGGCTGTTTTTTTAAAAATAGCTTTGTGAACTCATTACCGCCCTGACAGAATAAAGCGCATTTCAACATTGTTTCGTTACACGCATTTCAAGTTTGTGCGAACCGTGTTTCGAAACCTGCAAAAGAACGTGAAAAGGATGAAAATTCGAATGCTACCACGTTTCGAGTCCGTTTCGACTCAGTGAAAAGCGCGCAACGAAACGTACTTTGCACAGACTGTAGTGAACTGATACACGCTAGTTACACGTATGTGACATACTACCAATGGCAGATGGGCCTGAAATCTGGTAGCGGAAGACGGAACAACGAAGCGGTCCGAAATTTCAGGCTTTTTCGCGGCCTAATATTTTGGACTGTCCTAATCAGGGTGAGGAAAGAAAGTAGGGGGAAAATGTCTGAGGTTTGTAGCTTGTAGTAGTGCGCACCTAATTTCAACCAGACATCGCCACCATCTATTCATCTCTAGATATTTACTGTAGCGCTCAAGAGATGGCTGCAAGATCGTGTTCACCCATCTCCTATTGGCTGCTAGTGTTTGCCTTTGTTTATTACATTCTGTGTGCGCTGCCGTACGTAGCACTGTTGCGAATTTGCTGTAGCACTGTTGCTGTAGTCATGTCGCGAATTTTTGTTTGCTGTGTTCCGGGGCGCTTCAGCGCATTTGGCGGCAACCCGGACATTACTTTCATGAGATTCCCTTCCCCACCAGAAAGTTAAGTAATTCTTGTTGACTTAGCGCCACTGCCCAAAGGGCTCTAATGACCTTTGATGTTGACGAGCCCTAAAGCCTCACAAAAAAAAACACTGCCCGCGTGGGTAGACGTACTTAACTCAGTCGCTTTGATGCGATTATTGTTGCTTATTTATTTATAAATATATTTGTTACATTCTCTTGTAGACGACAACTCTGGTTAAATTGTCTTGGCCTGACGGGTGTGCGGGTCGCACGAAGTATGAGAGTGTGCTCCGCACATTTTACCCTGGACGACTTCCATGGTATGTTAAATGAAAACGAATGTTACATGAAATATTGTATAAAAAATTATTTTCTATAATATCTAAGTAATGTATTGATGAATGAAGTCTGTATGAAATGATGAACAGAAATATAATATAATAATATTTTATTGAACCACATAGATCATAACAATGATGTATGGCGTGTCATAGTACTAACAACAATGACAATAATATTTGCATATAAGAATAACAACACTATAAAAATTTTGATACATTTCATAATATTCATTTAACGTAGACTACGTAGAAATTATTATAAAATACAATTATTTTCGACTATTACTTTCACTTTGTTAGTTTACTACTTGAATTATAGTATATTGTGGTGTTTATAACTAGATAATGTTTTTTTAAACCAAGAGACTGATAAATCTAGTCACGTTATCCTATGGATACATAAAAGGTTTTATGGTAAACTTTTCTTTAAAATTAACATTGGCATTGGTACAAATTTTGTGAATTTCTTATTGTGAAGTCAGACATCTCACAGATATTCTCAGGTTGACAGACCTCTCCCATTTCCTTGATGGATTCATATTCAGTTTGTAGAATGGAAAATTTCAGACTGTTTTTTAATATTGTATTTGTAAATGGGATATGTAGCGTGCTATTGAAGCTAATGAGAAAAGCTACAAATTGTCTGACCCCATCGGGAATCGAACCCGGGATGACTTGATGAGCGATAACACTTACCCCCTGCGCCTCCGCTGGGACTGTTTGCTGGTAGAATATTGTTAGATGGTACTGGCTGATTGTTTTCATTTATTTTTAATTTTATTGGTGCTTTTTCAAGACACCTACTGAATGTCTTCTAGGCTTATTCTGCTCTCGTTTGATTAACGCTTTTCTCATTTGTTAAACAGAATTATATTCAACTTGTATAAATGAAAATCGTATGGTTTCTTCATAGATTATTGTAACTAGTTCATCGTATGGTATATCTATCGCTTTTGGAGACATGGTACTGGTGGATTGTCTTCATTTCTTTATCAATTATTTCTACTTGACCTTCATAAGATTTGTGGCATGTAATTCTCTCATGCAATGAGCAGAGGTATTTATACACCACTGTGGCTTAAAGCAAAACCAACATTCCATTGTCTGCTTTCTATACAGCCTTTCTATGACAGCTTTTCTCACGTGACTTGTTTTATCAGTCTCATTTATTTATTTATTATTGATCTGAATAGTTGATGGATATACATAAATGTGTACCTTTTTGCAAGTATACCCCATTTTTGTATACAAGTGTGTATATTTCCATTCATATGAGAATGTACTGTAATCTTATTATGAATAAATAGAATTAAGATCAAGTATGTATTTTCTTTGTGTACATTTCCTGTCAATTGTGTCCTGTTTTCATTTTCTATTTCATATGTGTAGTAAAATATTTCAGTTATACATCGTGTTAACTATTCACAAATGTTAATTTTTGTAGGGAAAGTATTTTCAGTTAAATTATTGTGAAATTATGAAGCATGAGATCGTGGGAGTGTGGGGTAGAGTACCTGGAATGGTGGGGGAACCGCGAAGGGGGGGAAGGGTATCGGGAACTGCCACGCACCCTAGTGGCCGCTTTTAGAACTAGGCTCGGACTAGTGCGCATCTAATAATGTTAGGAGCGCTGAAAGCTGTTAACGCAGCGTTAGTATGGGAGAGGGGAGTCTGGTTTATAGTCTGTGGTACTAATATTTCAGGTGTTTTTGAGGACCAAAAAAATAAAAATTTCGGATCGGTCCGAAAATGCTTCCCAGGATCTCTCCTGGGAAGCATTTTTCGCCGAGAATTAATTTTTTCACTTCACAGTAAGTAATTCATAGTAAATTAAATTCAAAGGCACTTTTACTTACAACTTTAACATGTCGTGTGAGGACTTTTGCAATCGAAAAATCCGTTGCCCTCGATAGGAATCGTATCGAATCTTTCTGAAATGGTATCGAAACGTACTTTACTCTTGTTGGAACGCGTTTTAGTGCGTTAATAATCAGTTTTGTTACACGCCCGAAACATACTTTCTAGTAGAGAGTGAAACACGATTGAAACAATCTTTTCACACACTTTACATCGTTTATTTCACGTTTCGAAACGCGCTTGTCACGTGCTTTCCTGGTGCTATCGAAAGGAACTTAGAGGGCAGAATAGTGCGTTTAAAAGCATGAATCGAAACATGGTTAGTGATTAAATAAACTTGCAATTAAGGTTTCGTTATCAAACAAATGAAGTTTTTTTCTGAAAAAAACATAAAACAAAAACAAACCATTACAAAGTGTAATTAATATTATTGACTGAATCTATGTAGTAATGATAAAAAAACTGACATTATGCCTACGATCAACATGAAGACACTGTTGATGTTACAAAATTTCCTAAGTGCATAAACAGATTGGTCGTGTTATGACCTTCGTCGCGTGAGAACCTCTCTTCGGACGCTCCCAGTCTCTTGCAGGTGGTCGGATTTTCGCAGGTAGTCGACGCTCAACCAGTGCATTTTAAACCTTTTAATTTTTTCTTTAAGCTTTTCTTTACATTATCTTTAACAACTTTTTAAAATTTTATCTTAATTGCATATTTTTGGCTTTCCTTTAGACCTTCACCTAATTCAAATAGGACTTCTATTTTACCTTTTTTGTAACTCGAAACGTTTTCTCCTCTTTACCTATACTTTATTATTCAGTTGTTTTACTTTTCTTGTATCATTACGCCTCCTAAAAATTATAAGTTGGTTGCGAGGGGATCAGTCGATGGGAAGGCTGAAATCGTGAAGGCAGTGCAGACTGCATTGAGTTCGGAGGACATAATGAACTCTCTAGCTAACGTAGTTACCGAATTGGTATGTAAAAGGTTGGAGGAAACCATTAATTTTAATATAAATATGGTTTCAGATCTGCGATCTAAATTGGGTAAGTCAAATCGCCAAACGACAGTTGGAAGAGAGGTCGGACCAGCTGAAGATTTATACGCGACGAAACTCCCTCTGGATCTTCGGTGTCAGTGAATCTGACCATAAAGACACTGTTTCACTGGTTTCAGAAATGTCCAAGCAGATAAGTGTGCCTTTAGATTTATCAGATATTGCAGGAGCCACAGAGTGGGTCCCAAAATTCCTGGTAAAAACCGCCCCATAATACTAAATTCGTTAGTTACAGAAAGCGGCGCGGAATTTTTCGTGCTAAAAATAAATTAAAGAATACGGGTAAGACTATCCGAGAGGACCTCACTAAACAACATTTGGAAGTTCTCACTGCCGCCGTCGCTCGCTTCGGGATCCGAAATGTCTGGACTGAAGGTGGTACCATTATTGTGAAGAAAGGTACCACTCGGCTAAGAATTCAAACTCTGACTGAGCTTAGTCTCTCTATAGTGGTGCTTTCCCCACGGCATGGAAAACTGCTTTTGTACATCCTATTCCTAAAACAACGCAACCTAAACATCCGGATGAATATTGTCCTATTAGCATTTTACCCGCTCTCTTAAAGGTACTTGAAAAAATTGCCCGCAAACAAATAAGAGACTTTCTTTTATCTAATAATATAATAAATGAATGTCAATCGGGTTTTCGAACACGTAAAAGCACTGGGACAGCCCTATTAAGTGTTATCGAAGATGTTCGTAATGCAACTGATTCAGGAATAATTACTGTTTCTGTTCTTCTTGACTTTAGCAAAGCTTTCGATTCGGTCGATCATGATATTTTTCTTGCAAAATTAAGAACACTGGGATTTGCAATGCCGACTGTAAATTGGTTCTCGGAATATTTAACAAATCGTAAACAAATAGCCGTAACTAATAATAAAAAATCGGTAGCCCTCCAGACAAAAAGAGGTGTAGCACAAGGAAGCATTCTAATTTTATTTTTTTTTGTGGGGCTTTACGGTTCATGTCGACATCAATGGTCATTGGAGCCCGGAGGAAAGGAAGCTTTCCTAAGGAAGCATTCTAGGACCCCTAGCTTTCCTAGGCTATATATATTCTAACGACCATAAATCGTTAGAGGATTTATTAAAATTGATAAACAAAATTACAGCGAAAACCGATTTAATTAGAACATAGAACCCAGAGAGAAAGGAAATTCAAACTTAGCGCCAGATGGGAGCGCGTTCTTTCCTGCGCGATGTGTAGAAAAGATTCTCAGGAGTTAAACGGCAATGTAAACACACCCTTTGGGAGTTAGCCGCGCATACCTTTTTGTAATCACTCGATTGGCTATTGTCTTAGCACGTGATATAGATAGTATTGGGAGTGGGAAGACGAGAGGAGAAAGGGAGGCAATTTGCCGTGTATCGTTCTCACTACAATCAAAACAGTCCGGGGGAGATGGTTCTCCATCTATCGAACGTTTTGCGACTTGCAATCGTCAGAGATAGGCATAGTTGCTCAAAGTCGTAATAAATTCTCCGAAGCAGATCGAGATTACGTTAGTAAAATGTTTTTTCGAGTACGTAATATTTTTTGTCACCTATAAAGCGCTCCAAGTGAAGCACCGAATGTCCGGCTGTATAACGCGAAAGTTAAATCGCGACGTGAGTTATAAGCATAAATACGCTGTTGAATACGAGAATTCGCCGCGTGCTAGAAAACGCGAACAGTAGGACCGTACGGTGGACTGTCGTGCTAGCGAGCCGCAAAGGCAGGCGACGTGGTCAAGACCGCAACCGGCAAGAGGCGAACGAGCGGTACGAGGCGAAAAGCTGTGAATACGACGATGTCGTATATTACGGAGGAGGCTGTAGGACGAACGAGCTATTTCTACACACGATTTCGATGAAGATCTATGGGTTGTGAGTATATGTCTCTGTGAGACGAAATTTAATGGATGTGGGATCAAATGATAAAGACTTGCAATATTTGTAATTCGATGAGGCACAAGTATCTGTTCTAAAAGAACGGCCCATCGAAATAAAGAATTTTGTAATGTATTTGTTTTGTAGAAGAGAGAAGAACTTCAAGAATCATTTTAGATGAACTGTTTTATTTTCTCTGCGTTTAAATTGTTTAAAGAGCTCATAACGTGTAATATGTTATTAAATTTTAAGAGTGGTAGTGATTCTAAGTATTATGAAAGTTAAATGCACGAAAGATATTGAATAAGAAGAACATTTGTAACAGTAATATCGCAGAGTAATGTTTCCCCAATTGTTCTATGGAGGATAAATATTTGTACATGTCAATATGTTCAACTTGAGAAATCAAAATAAAATTGTGATAATCTGCATCAGAGTTCCGAATCCTTATGTTTTATTTAATCTGAATGTGTCTGTGTAATTTAATTAATTATGTTATAAAAATTTAATTACAGCAAGAGGGTACATTAGTATATATATATATATAAGCGATATGCCAGTTAACATGAGATCAGTCACTGAACGCATAAATACAGATCTGGTATTGCTACATACGTGGGCTACATCGTTAGGTCTTGTCTTAAATCCCTCTAAATCACAATGAATGCCCTTTGATTCAGAGCAATCTATCAAAAAAATTGCAAACGCTCAATTACCTGACATCAAAGTGGACCAAACACCAATAACATGGTGTAATAGTATAAAAAATTTAGGCATTTATAATGACAGCTCACTTAGCTGGCAAAACCAAACTGATAAAATTGTCGCAACGTGTACTCTTCGATTCATTCAATGAAACGTTTACGTGATATTTTACCAATTCCTATACGAGAAACCCTTATCAAATCCCTAGACTTGCCTCATTTTGACTACTGTGACTTTATGCTCACAGATGTAACGGGAAAATTAGAACGTAAATTAGAAATAGAACAGAATGCAAGCATTCGTTTTATTTTCGACTTAAGGAAGTATGATCATGTTTCAGAATTCCATGACAAATCCGGTATCCTCACACTTGAGAAACGACGCTCGTTACATATGTTACTCCTTCTGTATAAGATCCTCAATAGCGACCATTGAAAAAAATTAGCTGAATGTTTCCAGTTTTTTAAATTAAAACGCGCGCGAGACTCATTCCTTCTCACGATCCCAAAACATAACACAACCCTTTTCAGTAAATTATTTACAGTACAGTCTATCAGAACATGGAACAAGTTACCAACTCAAATTAAATCTCTTCCTTCATTCTCTTCATATAAGCGATATCTATCCATGTGGTTGCAACATAATTCACTTTAATCACTTTACAATTCACTTCCCTCCTCTTCCCACTTCTTACCCCCTCTTCTTCCTCACTCATTTCCTGTCTCTAACACTTCTTTCACTTCTCCATCTTTCACTTTCTTCTCTTACCAATCCCCATAATCCATCTCTCCTGTTTAATGCTTATGTTTTATATAAAATGAATTAATGTCTTATGTACTATGTAAAAATAGTAAAAATTTAAAATTGGCACAGCGTAAAATTGTATTTTCTTTCACACCATGTTGAATTTATATATAGATATTTTTTTATAAATTTACAATTAGTTACACATATGATTGTGTTGAATTTGTAATTAGAATAAATCATTTTTATCTTTTTTAGTACACAAATTATACATTTTTTAATATCTTTATTTTTTTTAAGTCTTGTTCTACAGCATTTTCTTCTACTTTTTGTGTTTCATTTGTTTGCACTATCTTGGAAATTACAATTATCTTGATATTTATATTTCTAATCGTGTTATGTTAAAATGTTTTTTATGAAGTTTAAATTGTAAATTTTCCTATATGTGTATCATATTATTATGGTAGTTTTTATAGCGTAACATTAACCTGTTTGGCCATCCTGATTGAGGATTTTGCTGGGTTTTTCCTCAATCACTTAAGGTTTCTGGGTTGGTCCCTTGTTTTGCTTTCCCAGACTTGTAAACGTTTCTCCTCCCTAATTTTTCTACTTCTGTATAAATTGTATTTTTTCTTACGTGGTCAGACGGTAGAGCATACCCTATGGTCTGAGTCTCGCCACTAAATAAAGACATAATAATTGAAATTGAAATTGAAATTTATTTCCTGTATACATACATAATTACATAATTAACAAAAGCAAATTTTTTAGATTTTACATTAATTCAACTGAAGTTACTGTACAAAATGTAATAAATAAATAAATTTATTGTCAAAAAACAGTACAAACTGCGTATGACCACGTGGAGGGAAAAAAAACTAATTTACTCTCCGGAAGCAAGCAAGGGACCATCCCATCAATTCCGATCAAGGGCCCTAAGGCAGAGGCGGATTCAAAAAATTCAGCAAAAATTCCTAGATAAGATAAAAAGTTAGCTGCGAGTTATAATACTAATAGAATGTCAATATGTTTGTAATTTTAAGCAAAAAATTACATGTAAGTTATTATCGAACTATAGATTATTCTGAGTATAGTGCTTGTATAAAGTGTATGTATAAAGTGATTTATATACATTAAATACATACATGGTTAGTACAACTTCTTTCTTTCATTTAATGTAAACAAATTTGTAGCAAACTTTTTCTACTTATATCTTTTATTAATGAAAATCTAAGCTCACAAGAACTTGTCAGAGAGATTATTTAGTTTTTAATTCTTATTATAACATTTAATGAACTACTACATGTAGTAATAATAATAATAATAATAATGATAATAATAATAGTAATTATTATTATTATTATTATAGTAATAATTATATTAGTAGTAGTAGTAGTAGTAGTAGTAGTAGTAGTAGTAATAATAATAATAATACATTCTTTTTGGATAATTTTTTTTGTAAAACTTTTGGTGAAACTTTGTAAATTGTTTGTAAAACTTTTTGTTAAGCCTATGTAAAACTTTTACAAAACTGGAAAAATAAACTTCAATTTCAATTATTATTATTATCATCATCACTTCCTCTATTATATTATTAAATAAATCTGTCAGAAAGAGCATTGACTAAACTTTTTAACCTCTATTTTTATTGCAGTTAAAGAAACTCATCACTATCAAGCAGGATAAGAAATAATCAACAAATAAATAAATAATTCACTGTTAAAAATGCAGTTACAAACAGTGGTGTATTGGGGGTAGAATGCAGATGAACGACATTCCCCCCTTTTATTTTTAAGGAAATGCATTCCAGGGCAATTTTTCAAAACGAACATATTGTAAATTTAATTTATCAGAACTAAATAAGACCTAAGACAAAACTGAATTTTCAATGAAAATATGTCAATTCAAACAATGTAATTGTATTACTTTTCTGAAGGGTTTTGTAGTAAGCATAAATATTAAAAGAAAATTTTCTTGTCCTGAGTTGGGAAATCCTACTCAGGGTAGATGCCTATGGTAAGCATCATCTTAAAATTGTTCAAGTAGTTACGGTCGATAATTCATAGAAATCTATGAAAAGAACACAAAAAAGTACATTATCTGAATTACTTTATTGTTAAACCCAATAGATTCCATTGAAAAAATATTTTTTTTAAATTTAGAGAACTGCTCAACTCAGTTTCCTTTCCCTGTAATTCATAAAACAAATAACTATTGGTTAATTTTATGAACCTATGAAAATGCATGTACACCCCCAACAATTCTTCTTGAGATAATACTTACAAATACAAAATAGATAAACCATTTGTGTGTTTCCTGAGGTAGTGAAGGTGCTAGTACTTCATTGCGATTTCTTTTTTCAAACATTTTTCGCCGATGTTATACGATACTTGGTTTATTAATTACGTGAGATAAGTACAAAGCACAAGCAAACAACATTAAATAATTTTTCGAATAAAATATTAAAATCTGAAGATAAAAATGAAAATCAAAAAGTATGTGAAACAAATACTAACATGGGTACTCGTCCATCATCAATATCGAAACATCAAAGTTATAGTGAAAGTGAAATGGTGAATGATGAATCTACGACTGCTGAGTGAGATTTGCAATTTGGAAAAGTTGACATTGTGCTAACACTTTGATAAACCATTAAAAAACTTTAAAAGCGTACCCAGATTATTTAGTTAATGGTGTTCGTTCAATTTCTATAGATTTGGAAGTATTGATGTCTTGTGCGAAAATAATTGCATTTAGTTCTTCAGAATGCGAACGTGGTTTTAGTTGCATGAATTTAATATTGACTGATAAGAGGTCGCTCAATCTTATTGACCATGTTTCAAGTTTATTATTTATTAAATTACATAATCCACCCTTAGACTTGTGAACACCAATTCATATGTTAAAACTCGATTACGGAGTCACAGATCTGCAGTAGATCCACAAACGGAAAAAGCATTCATGATAAATTATGTACATGATCCATTATGGGAATTTTTGTAAAAAGAAAATATAAATATTTATAAATAAATAGGAAATATGTAATTGCCTAAAATTATTATAATAAAATGTAAAAAATGTTTATATTCATTAATTTTTCATTTAACGATTCCTATATACCAATTTTTAATACTTGACGGATCGGCGTACCGGTACTTTTTTATTTAGCAATACACCACTGATTGGAAAATGTGTGTAAGCGTAATGCAATTTACTCCAGATGCAATTCCGATCTAAGGGCCCAAAGGGGATTTAAAATTTCTGCACCTCCCAAAACTGAACAAAATGGATACTTGTTATAAAATCTAAAGAATAATCAAGTTTTTTTTATTCAAAAGTTGCGATGGAACTCTTATTAAGCGTATGTGTACTCTAATCAATTCTTTAAATTATTCCAAAAACATCGCTAAGAATTGTGTGTTACCTGTAAGCGCCCAGGCTGAGTGGTTAACGTAGCGGTCTCCTAACCGCCAGTGAGCAGGATCCCCAATGAGGACATCGGTTTTTTCGGTTGCAAAATCCATACACGAAATGTTAAAGAGTAAGTAAAAGTAACCTTTGAATTTCATTAACTGTGAATTGCTCACTGTGAAGTGGGAAAATTAATTCTCGGCGAAAAATGTACCGACGGAGAGACCCCGCTTTCACCATCTGGTTGCGGAAGACGGAACGTCGGAATTTCATGTATTTTCTTCCGAAATATTGGGCCCGCCATAATATTAGGTCGCGAATGTGCCAGAAATTTCTGCCATGGGCAGCGTGTAAGAAGCATGTTTCAGATCTCACCATGGTATGTGCAAAGCACATTTCGTTACGCGTTTTTCACGGAGTCGAAAGGGACTCGAAAAATAAAACGTATACAATTTCACAAACATTTTTATTATATCCGATTAAAGTCTTCAAAATTGAATGAAGAAATTATTGAAAGTTTAAAAAATACTCTCCCAAAAGTGTTACAGGATAATCGTTTTCAAATCAAACTTAGTTCAAATTGTTTACAAATTTAAATATCAAATTTCTAAAATGTCCATAAAGTATACCATTGAAAGACATCTGAAGAACTTGTATTGTATTGAAAACACACGGACTTGGTTAATTTATGAAATAACTACTCAAAATACGAAATTAATAAAACCTTCAATCAGATCTTGAGCCATATTACCTAATATAGGACCTTATTACTTAAAATATTTGTAATTTAAACATAACAAATTTCATGAATTTCGTTTTGCGATATTCTAATCCTATAAATAGCGTAATAAATGTTACGTAAATATAAACTCGTTCATAGACAACATGCAGATATGCTGCAAAATAAGAAATATGAAAGAAATTAACCCATTAGTTTAGTCAGAATCTAGGTATTCGTGAAAGTAAAATAGAAATGAAGAGGCGGTGCCAGGCAAGATGAAATTTACGCACTATTGCTGGATGAAAAGAAAATTCACAAAGGATAAAGTGGCAGAACAAGTTTTGAGGGAAAGAAAAAAACTCTTATAAAAGGACTTAAAATTAAAGAAAATATTTAATTTTGAGCTGAGAATTTTAACTAGGATTTCATTATTGGTATCAGCAGTGAAATGTGCATAAAAGTTAGTTAAACAATTTTCAAAAAGTATTTTTACAGGTCTGTGTAATCATTCGAGAGATCTCTCTAACTAATAGGTAAAGCTTTGAAAGAAATAAACAGTCTTCACTCACTCATATACGTGTTGGCATAAGGATCTCCAAAGGGATAGTCTGCGTAAAGAGACAACCCTGATCCTTCGACGCGAAGCCTATAGTTGATGAGCGCATCAACGACGCGTCGCCGCTCTTGAATCATCCTTTTCCTCCCAAGGGGAGCACTGCGACGCCGGTATTCAATGCACTGGAACACACACGTCTGGACATGAGCGGGAAAATGGAATCTTGTTTTGACGCAGAACCACAGTTTTCTGAATCATGAAAAATCTATCACTATTGTTCCAGTGGGTATTCCTTCTATGAAAGCGAAATTTGCATTTTACTTTGTTATGCCCTGAACTTTGTTATGGGGCACAGCCAAAACGTTGTACATTTTCAGTGCGAGTTTTTAATGCCAACGTAACTTTTAGTGTTTCCGAATCTTAGTTAGTGTTAGAATCTTAGTTAGTCCGCGTATACCCCGTTGCGTATATTTGCAAACATTTACTCCCATTTACGTTACGACATTAGCTTCTGGGGCAATTCCGGTCAGAGTATTCAAACTTTCAGAATTCAGAAGAGAATAGTTCGGATAATTTGTAAATCTCACCACCGAAAGTCTTGTAAACCTTTATTCAAGGAATTAAATATTGTGGTATGCGTACCACAAAATTGTATTTGCCGCCGTCGCGGCAACGATCGGGGCAACTCGGGCTGCCCCGGCCAACGTCGTGCCGGGCGCGCTCAAGCGAGAGCTAGTATGGAAGGAGCCCCTCCTTCCCCACCAAACGACCTGCGCAGAGGGCTCTCCGCGCAGGCCACCGCCACCGCCGCCATCCGGCCGTCAGATCGCCGCCACCACCACCTCCAGGGCGTTGGTTATATATGGGCAGCGGCAAGGCACAACAGATGAAGAAAGAAGCGGAGTGAGCTGAGCTAGTTACGAAGTTACCACGATCTATCAACCTATTTACGACGACGACAACGCTGCTATCGACATTGGATCTCTCTTTCTGGACTCTGGAACATCGGACTGCTTGGACTTTTGGACGACGACACGGCTACGCTTTTGGTACTTTATGTAGTCCGCTTGGCTCGGACAAGATTGTTCACTTGTAACAATTACTGCAATAAACCATTTGTTGAGTTTAAACTTGTACTTGTTGATTCGTTCCCTGGCGGGACACAACAAATATCTTAACATTTCCCTGCATTTATATTTATGAAACGGTCCTGTTTGTTAAGACGGAATTACTGAACCTTGCTTCATACGAAACAGTCTCGTTCACGAACACACTACTCACAATAGTAATAATATTCATCGCTTTAGAGTGTCAACCATACTTTGCCAAAAAGGACCATATCATTCGGGAATCGTTCTATATAATTCCCTGCCCAAGAATATAAAAGATATTATGAAATTGAATCAGTTCAAATCCGCGGTTAAAAACTACCTCCTGCAACAGTGCTTCTACAATGTAAAAGAATTTATTGATTTTAAATAAAAGCTAAATCCGTCTTGAACGTTATCACGCCATTGCTGTAGTACTTTTTAAACAACTTATAACAATTTCAAAAACTATTTTCTTGCATGATTGTGTTGTCTTATGGCTCATATTAATTTAGTTTTATGTGTACTCAATTTTGGCACGGTTGTGTACATAATTCTGTAGCCCCATCCTGGCCTGGGTTTTCCTTCGGGTAGAGGCGGATTTATCATACAGGTTCTCTAGGCTTTGTCTAGGGGCGTGTTTATTGTAACAATAAATCGTGAATTTAGTGTTATTTCAATTCTTATGATTTTTAAACACTATACTCAGAATAATCTATAGTTCGATAATATCTTGTACATGTAATTTTTTGCTTAAAATTACAAACATATTGACATTCTATTAGTATTATAACTCGCAGCCAACTTTTTATCTTATCTAGGAATTTTTGCTGAAATTTTTGAATCCGCCTCTGTCTTAGGGTCCTTGATCGGAATTGATGGGATTGTACCTTGCTTTCTTCCGGTGGGTAAATTAGTTTATTGTCCTCCACGTGGTCATACGCAGTTTGTACTGCTTTTTGACAATAAATTTATAAATTATTTAATTTATCATCTCTAATTATAAACATCCTCTCTTACGTTCGAAGTGCACAGTAGTTTCGATAAAATATCAGGTTAATATATGGTATTTTGCCGCTGTGAAATTTTTTGTATTTCTTAGAAACAAGCTCTCCACATGTAGATTCGAAGGCTTTTCAGGTCTAAACATAAGTACGCGGTCATAATTGGTGTTTGAGGTTTTTTAAATAATAAGTAAATAATGATAATACGTTTTCTTCACTATCCTGGATTCTAGAGTGTACACAAAATCTGACATCTATGAAAACCGATTTTTTAAGAACCGTTTTTTAAAAGAAGTGGTCTTCGGTGGTGTTTTAACAATCATTTCTATGGAAAGTGCTAGAGAACTTTTTGTTGGACATGAAATCAGGTCCTAATAAACAAGTATGATAGTTTATACCCTAGCGATTCAAATGGTTTCCTAGATGAAAATTAAGTTCAAAGCCTCAATTTCTAGTAGACTGAATTCCGCTCGGATGAAACTTCCGCGGGTTATTCATTCCGTGACTTTGCTCAGGCAACTCTGTCCACACCATTCTCTGGTAATGACGTCATTTAAGGGCTGAAAATTCGATTCCCGTGTTTGAACGGAAGAAAATAGTCATGGGATCAGTCGAGCTGTTTGCAATTCAGAGTTTTTTCCGCTTCGGCCATTGTAGGGACTATGCAGAATGTTTGGTGAATTGAGACTCAGTTCAAAGAATCTTTTTTGCTGAAAAACACCTCAATAAATATTTCAGACTTCTCTGTTCTTTCAATTTTGTAGAAAAGAATAGACAGAAATTACTTTTTTTAAGTAAATGGATCGTTTGTTTCATTTGGCTGGTATTTTAATTTCAAATATATACATTTGGCCAAACTACAGTGAATCCTTGGTAATTCAAAACTCACTACTACTTACAATTTCGAATTATCGCATTTCGAGTAATTTCTGCCAATTTTCAACCCAAACGTATATTATTTACAAAGCAAAGCAATACAATTCACTATTGTGTAATATAGTGCTGTGCGTGATATTAGAGCATATCTAGATAATGTTGTTTGTAGCACAACATTATTAGTATTATTTATAGCAATGCATAAACCGTTTAATTTTCCTACGTTAGTGAGATGAAGAAGAAAAGATGTGATTTTAGATCGCTTTTCACATTGTTGTGATTGTATTTTTCTCACAGATTTAAAAAAAATTTGTTAGCTACAATCTGATGGTTGCAAAGAATCAAACTGTAGGCTTGCAATGAAGAAATAAAACATTCCGGCATGCTGTTATTGTTTCTTATTCATAAGTTTATTTTATGCGTACTCAACCTTGGCACGGTTTTGTACATTTAATTCTGTAGAACTACCTTGGCGCGGTATTTTATCTGCTTTTCCACCGTGTAGAGGCGACTTCACATGTAGACAATCTAGGCACTTGGAGATACCGTGAGCATCCGGCAAGTCATTTCGAAGACAACACTCGACAATTACGATCTGGACGCTTGCAGCGAGAACAATGAGGTCTGGGGAAACCTTAACCGAGAGGTGAAGAAGGCGCTTCCTCAGAAGCACAAGATGTTGGGCCCAAGTTGGGGGCAAAATATCGCTTTGGTGGAGCTCGATGAAGAGGAGACGCAGACTCGCTGCAAAAATGGAAGATCAGAGTTGTGTGGGTCTAGTACTGAGCGAGTTAGCGCACCGTTCCTGTACGACGTTACAAGTGTTTGGATTACAGAATGCTAAGGGCCCTAATTGCAAGGACATTTGTTATTAGAGTGAGAGAAAGGGGTATAATACATGAACCTGTACTGATGGTGCTGTGAAATGTGTCCTTTGGAGAGAGGAGAGATTTAGTACTCGAGGAATAGGTCCATGTACTGGGCTCCGGTCAGTGCGAAGTCTCAGATGTGCTGTGATGGCGATAACAAAGTACTGATAAAGCTGCTCCCAGCAAATATAAATTGGAGTGGAAAAATCTGGTGACTGAATGCGGTATCACAGCGGAAGACAAGAACAAAAGTGACCCCGGGTGAGTCTCGACACATTTGATACCACAGGAATATAGGTTAAAGATGTATTCCAAGTCCGGGTGGAGTTTCGTGGAACTAGAGAGGGTTTTGAGTGAATACGAGCTGGTTCACTCACTGTCTTTAGCTGTTACCTCACCCATAACGAAGGACGACATGACTTCCGTTGGAAAATTGACGAACTGGAAGACAAAATACGAGAGACGAATGGAGACTTACTAGTGGTGGGAGACTTCAATGCCAGAGTGCTGGAGGGGGGAATGACGTCGCCAGACACTAGAGGAAGGTACATCTTGGAAATGTCAGCGAGACAGGACTTGATAATTCTTGATGACAGTTCGCATCTATGTTAAGGTTACCCGGTTGTACGGAGACATCTCCAGACATTACGATGGTGTCTGAAAAGCTGGTTCAGTGACAGATTGGTGCCTTATCAAAAACTACACGGGCAGAGACCACCAATTCATTAAGTTCTATCGGTCCTTGAATGGATGCCTCAGTTCGCAGAGAGAAACAAGGATGAAGGTTCTGGGATGGAGCGTCAGTAAGCTGGATCTGTCCAAGCTTGGGGCGAGTTTTCTGCTTGGTGCTACCATAAGAAACAATGGTTCTTAAGTCGAGAGCAGAACTGAGAGATTGGTGGCGAGCACAAAGCATGTGGACTTAATGGTGGACAGATGCGATAGCTGACCTTCAGCATCCCCAAAAATGTAGTCATTACCAATATCGTTCGTTTCCGATTATTTTTAAATATAACCCCCTTCCCACCCTTCCGTATGCGTGCAAGTAATGTGTTACCAACACAATGTTTGTTGCCAGATAGTGAGTCATGTGTAAGTTTCGTTGAAATTGCTTCAGGTAGTCGAGAGTTATAGTGCGCCATACATATATCCAATGTTATATGTGTAGATAGATAAAAATCGTGAAAGAAATGAATTTATAACTTATATTATTGTGTTTGGCTAATATTCCACCTCAGTTCATGAAAAGGTTAATTTTAAAATTGTAGACATAGATAATAGAAATGTAAATTTTCCATCAATCCGAGTATTGGAAACACCACACAGTGCAAACGAGACTTTTATAAATGATTCATATATCGAAATAACATATTAACCAGAGTAATACTCTAGAAATTATATACGCTTAAAGTATACGAAACTTCATTGTTGTGAAAATGCTCAGTACTAGTTCTGTCCTTCAAAACGCTCAAAACTAGTTCTGGC
>NNCF01126704.1:739972-784205 GCA_002313205.1 Laupala kohalensis | reverse complement strand
AAAATAAAATACTTCAGCGTTGTCTTTCAGAAACAAAGCCACTTACTTGCGGAGTACCCCAAGGTTCAATTCTCGGTCCTATACTGTTTTTATTATATGTGAACGACATGTCATCCTCCTCATCAGATTGCAAAGNTCAGATTGCAAAATGGTTCTTTTTGCTGATGACACTAATTTACTATGTAAACACGCCAATGCTCAAAAAGTTTTGTCTAACCTTTCGACTTGGTTCCATGCAAATCGTCTCATTGTAAACACTGACAAAACAGTGTCTATGTCATTTCACAATAGTATCACAAAATCTTTACCCCAGGTTTCTCTTTCTTTAAACGGAACACAATTAAAAACTGTTACGAATACAAAATTCTTAGGTCTCCATATTCAAGACAACCTCAAATGGAATTGTCACATTGACAATCTTAATTCCCAAGTAAGCAATTTGTGTTACGCATTCCGAATCTTAGTTAACGCAGTTAGTCCACGTATTTCCCGTTGCGTATATTTTGCAAACGTTTACTCCCATTTACGTTACGGCATTACCTTCTGGGGTAATTCCGGTCAGAGTATTCAAACTTTCAGAATTCAGAAGAGGATAGTTCGGATAATTTGTAAATCTCACCCCCGAAACTCTTGTAAACCTTTATTCAAGGAATTAAATATATTAACACTTCCCTGCATTTATATTTATGAAACAGTCGTGTTTGTTAAGTCCGAATTACTGAAGTGCCACCCTTGCTTTATACGAAACAGTCTCGTTCACGAACACTATACACGCAATAGTAGTAATATTCATCGCCCTAGAGTGTCAACCACTCTTTGCCAAAAGGGACCATACCATTCGGGAATCGTTCTATATAATTCCCTGCCCAAGAATATAAAAGATATTATGAAATTGAATATCTTCAAATCCGCGGTTAAAAACTACCTCCTGCACCAGTGCTTCTACACTGTAAAAGAATTTATTGATTTTAACAAAAGTTAAATTCGTCTTGTGCTTTATCACGCCATTGCTGTAGTACTTTTTAAACAACTTATAACAATTTCAAAAACTATTTTCTTGCATGATTGTGTTGTCTTATGGCTCATATTAATTTAGTTTTATGGGTACTCAACTGTGGCACGGTTGTGTACATAAATTGTGTAGCCCCATCCTGGCCCGGGTTTTTCTCCGTTTTTCCTTTTGGTAGAGGCGGATTTTTCATNAGGCTTTGTCTAGGGGCGTGTTTATTGTAACAATAAATCGTGAATTTAGTGTTATTTCAATTCTTATGATTTTTAAACACTATACTCAGAATAATCTATAGTTCGATAATATCTTGTACATGTAAATTTTTTGTGTTAAGTTACAAACATATTGACATTCTATTAGTATTATAACTCGCAGCTAACTTTTTATCTTATCTAGGAATTCTTGCTGACATTTTTGAATCCGCCTCTGCATTAGGGCCCTTGATCAGAATTGATGGGCCCTAAACCCTTGCTTGCTTCCGGAGAGTAAATTAGTTTTTTTTCCTCCGCGTGGTCATACGCAGTTTGTACTGTTTTTCGACAATAAATATATTTATTTACATCAGTAAAAAGTCAGCATTGATTATTTAGGTCAAATAGGTGAAACGAAAAATCCGCATTATTTGTTTCTTGATTTAGTAGAATTACCGATTCAGACAGCTTTTACTGTCACAAATTCTGCTTTAAACTGTCTTAATAAATTTTGGATTTGATGATTATTATTTTCAACAGTATTTTGTATCTTTTACAAGCGATGGTGCGAATGTTATATTAGGCAAAATTTCTGGTGTCGGAAAACGTTTATTAGATAAATTTCCGAATTTAATCGTTTGGCATTGTTTAAATCATCGGTTAGAATTGTCAGTGGGAGACACAATATCAGAGGTGCACGGGATAAATCACTTTCATATATTTACGGGTTCTCTGTACAGTCTGTGTAGTCAATCGCCGAAAAATCGAAGAGAATTAGAAACATGTAGTTAAGCCATTGAAGAAGTAGTGAAAAAATCGGAAGAATATTTAATGTGCGATGGGTAGCTAGTTCGTTTCGATCAGTATCTGCGGGATAACAAAATTTTGCCTTATTATGTCATTTTAAAAAGCCTAGTACAGATGTACAGCGTGATAAGACAGAAAATGCTGTGCGTTGGACTTTATAATCGAATTTCAGCGAAACAATTTGTATTACACTTAGCTCTTATGTATGATGAATTATTTGAAATATCTATTCTGTCTGAATCATTACAAAATCGAAATATCGCAATGGTGTATGCGGATATATTGATTCGTCGTTGTATTTTGCATTTATAACTTTTAAAGGATTCTTCAAAAGCAGATAAAGTAGTAGAAGATAAACATGCTATTAATAAAATGAAGCTAAACTCAATTGATTTAACGAATAATGAAAGAGTAAGTATTATTAATGGAAATTAATTTTTAACTAGTTTAATAAACAATTCAAATATAGATGGCTTACTGACAAATATTCTGGTAAAAAAGTTTCCACGAATTAAATATTCTTGTTGCAAACGAATGGCCTTCTAATATCGATTTGCAATTTGGAAAAGTTGAAATAGAATCATTGTGTAAACGGTTTTATATACCATTGACAAAAACTTTAAATGCGTACCGAGATTCTTTAGGCAATGGTGGTCGTTCAATTCCTATAGATTTGGAACAATTTATGTCCTGTGCGAAAATGATTGCGTGTAGTTCTTCAGAATGTGACTCGCGCATTCTTATTGACCGTGTTTCAAGTTTATTATTTATTAAACTACCTGGCACACCCTTAGACTTTTGGAACCTAAATTCATATGTTGAAACTTGGTTCCATAGTCACAGATCTGCAGTAGATCCACAAACGAAAAAAACATTCACGAAAAATTATGTACATGATCCCTTATGGGAATTTTTGTAAAAAAAATATAAATATTTATAAATAAATAGGAAAATTGTAATTGCCTAAAATTATTATAATAAAATGTACCACCACCCGCCTCGACTCCCAAGTCCGTACGCAACTTCCACCTGGCCTGACCCGGTGAACCTGGGTCACATCTCCATTCAGGGGATAAGTGACCGCAGGCGGCTCAAATGCTGGAAGCTCTTAAGCCCGGTTTTCGCGTACCCACGCGTCAGTTGCATATTTAAACTCAGAACTTCCGAGTACCTACTCGTGGAGGAGTGTTTGCAACGTCAACAGAAGTTACGTAAGGACTTGGGAGTGGAGGTGGGTGGTGCAGTGGATAGCACACCTGCGGCCAGAGCAGGATATCCCAGGCTCGATTATCCCAGGTCCGTCGCAATTTTCAGCTGGTTGTTGACGTTGCAATGTTTAACCTTTATATAGGTACTTATATCGGTTGTTTAAAATTATTTTTACGTGTCATGCCCTTCCCAACCCCTTCTCAAGGGGTGTCATGCACTCCATGTGTTCTCACCTTTCACATCGGGAGTATGATTATTCATCTGGGAATCCCCGAAAACTACGGATTTGACTCCAATCAAGGTGGTTTCCCATTATTTTTACATGTCTTGCCCTTCTCACCCTTCTGTACCCTCCATATGGTATAAACGTGAACATAACGACATTGGTAGTATATTATTTCATGTCAGAAACTCTGAAAACCATGGATTCGACGCAAATCATTCCTTTGCAATTATTATTTTGTGTCATCCCTTACTTACACCCTTTTAAGGGTGCAAAATGTGTTTTATTCCCATGGGCACTTATTTTAGACTTGAACGATGTTAGTTATGTCACTATTCATCTCAGCGACGTTGAACTCTGAATTCGTCAGTGGTATTTTTAATTTGCGATAATTTTTGCATGTCATCCCCTTCCCTAGGGGTGTATAGGGACAGATCGTGAACATACGTGTCATCGGAAGTGTCATTTTGTGTTTTAGCGACCCCGAAAACCATGGTTTCAACACTAATATCGATCATTTTCGATTATTTTTACATTTCGTTCCCTTCCCGCAGGATGTATTTTCTCTTATGGAGGGTGAACGTGGACGTAAGTGAAAATGCCAATATGTCAGTAATCGTTTAAGCGACCCCAAAATGATATTTAACACCAATATCGACCGTTTTCCATTTTTTGTCACCTTCCTCCCACCCATATGGTGGAAGTGTACGATCCACCATGTGTACTGATTGTGGAGTTGCGAGACAACGGGGGTGTCATTATCTCAGCAGCTTCGAAATCTACGATTTCAAAATTAATATCGGTGTTTTCCATTCTTTTTACTTCCCACTCTCTATGTAGGGTGTACTTACACCCATGTGGGACTAATCGTGGACTTAAGCAAGAGTGGGTGAGGTACTGTACATCCTCAGTATTTTCTGTTTTACGTGAAGATTGTGTTGTGTCCAGAAGGTAATGGCATCTTTTATGAGAGTTTCAGACGGTAACTTTTATCAGAGTTTTGATAAGCTTATAATGAAGCAAAATCTTGACATGTTCTAAAAAACACTTCTTCATAGTTTGTTTGTATATTTGTGTTTTTTATTCACAGGTCATGCATTATTCTGAATATTATGTATTGTAATTATATGAGCCATATCAATCGGTGACTTCATTGTATTGTCAATGATTTGAGGTGTCATTTCATTTTCAGGAGCTTCAGTCCTCTGTGTTTAGTGCTCATGTGCAGATGGTTTAAATGATTCAGGAAGTGAACTTTTTTGTGGGGCTTTACGGCTCGTCGAAATCAAAGGTCATTGGAGTCCTGAAAACTTGTACTGGTAGGGAAAATGCAGTTACGCACTAGGGAGAGCCAACATGACTCTCCCCGCGTGTGGGACTCGCCGAATGACTCAACCATACCCACTAAAAACCCTCCTGAATTACAACATACCAAAACATATTTCAAAACATTGAGGACAAAAATGAGGGGAGGACAAAAAATGAGGGGTAGGACAAAAAATTAGGAGGGGACAAAAATGAGGAAAATGAAAGACACTAGCCCTAATATCGTCGGGATCGAAAAGAACAAGAGGTGACCAAGGAAGGTCAGGAAAGAGAAAGGAAGGAACCTAGCACAAGTAAGTGGAAGTAATGCCAGACTCAGCTCGGGGCCCTGTGTTTGCCAAACACGTACTTACTTGATGAAAGTCCCCTGGGGGGAGGAAGTGAACTGGGCGTGCCGCTGCCTTCAGTTTGTATCTCTCTTTCTATTCGCACGATTTTACCGTTCACAACATGCTCATAGAAGGTGGACACATCTTGTGAGAAATGTATGGAGCATACTTTATCATTTTTTCAAAGAGACTTGTTAATTCTTTTAATTATTTGCTCCCAGTCTTTCCGAACTTCCTGTAATAATGTAGAACCATTTTTAATTGTTCAACAGATGAAAGTGATGTATTTTTAAGAATTTTTTTAAAAAAAATCGATACACGACGTCTGCTTCTATTTCTTTAAGAAATAAATAAATCATTTTTTATATTTTTATTAATGATGAATAACGTCGGAAAAATTTCTTTTAAATTTTATTTGATAGAAAGAATAGTTATTGTACAAGGAATTATTAATTTGTTTTCTTAATTGAAACTACAGGTGTTAAATAAAAATCTTACCAGTTATGATGGAATTTTTCATTTCCCTTCACAATAAGAAAAAATAAGAAGAGTGAAGTACTTATAACTTATTTATCAATATATTCTTTATATGTACTTTATTTCTTATCTCTCGACTAGAATTGAATACATTGTAGCAATTCTATTTGAGGAGATCTGAAAGCATTTGATGTTACCTCATTTGTTGCTCTAAAGAAATTATCTTTGGAGTCTGTATTTTGTCTTCAACAGCTCGTACATGAGGAAACAGCGATTGTTTTTTTTTCATTCCTTACAAATAAGAACAAATAATTATAAATACTTTATTCTTTGTTACTTGACGTATATTGAATACAAAGTGACTTTTCAATTTCTCTGTCAGGAGACCAGTTAAAATATTTTGAAGATAATTCAACCCTTCGTAATTTTAAGTTACCTCATTTGTTGCTGAATAGAAATAAATTTGGAGCTAGTATTTTGTCTCCTAATTCTCGTACACTTCGGCATCTCGAGACGATTAGAATAGCGGGGGCGTAGAAGTACGGCATCTCGACACGAAAGCGCTTCGAACGTATTGTGTGCATGTGACTACTGGTAAACAGGAACCTCGTGGACACCTGATAGTCCATTTTTTCCTGAGTTTATACTCCATATGTTTATACTTGATGCACATATATTTTTATATAGTCGTATAGAGATTATGAAGTGTTTTGAAAAATACAGACGCAATATTGAATGTATACAAATGTATTACAATGACACTCTTAAAATGAATACGAAAATGAAATTGAGCCAACAGAATAGAAGAAATTAAATATTGGAGTTGTCGTAAATATGAAGTGAAGATCTGCACATCAAGAAATGTTAAAATTCAAGTGAATATTCAACATAGTTTTGAAAATTGAATGGTAGATGTGTATTTTAGTGTAGTACATACCCAGCGAAGAAAACTTGGTAGAAACACTCTCAGTAGATCAGAAATAAGAATATAAACATAGTTTTCGTAAATTTTGAGGAATGGCTATATGTAATGTTTATGAGTAAGCATGGAGTAACGCACGCTCATAAACATATAATACATTGGCACAAAACAATTTACGACTCTAGCCATTACCCATCCTATTTAAAGAAAGGTTACTGGCACCCCCTTCGGCCAAAAAGAGGACTCTACACCTCCAAACAGAGAAGTCAAATTATAAGACCTTGAGCCAACTGAGGTAGAAGTTATACGTGAACTACACGTGCAAGGAAAAGTTCGTTTTCCAAAAAAAGGGTGTATCTCCCGAATGGTTTGGAATTTTCTCGTGGGGTAAAATCAGAAAAATCTGTAAAATAGGACAAACTAGTTTGGTTTTCAAAAAAGGGAAAAACTAATAAATTTTTCAAACAAATGATATCTAAAAATTAACACAACTATAAAATACTAATGCGGCACAGGGAGGTAGGCGGAATAGGTGCATAAGATAGTTTATGACTCAACATCAAACCTATTAGCTGAAGCATTATCGTGAACAGATCATAAAAAGTCAACAGTATACATGAGTCAAGTCGAAGTGAAAGTGAAACGGGTTTCGCGACAGGAGACGAGACGCAGGGACAATATGACGTAGTAACTCGCCGTGGAAAAGGGAAAATGACGCAGCAGATACAAGAAATAGAATAATCAGGGAGTAGATATGCCAAAGATGCAGAAGATGGTTAAGAAGATGGATGAGGCCTTCAAAGGTGAGCCATTTGGATGTGTAAAAACAGTATACGAGAAACCATAAAGGATGGAGTCATGGAATTATGGCTCACGGTTGTGCTATTAAGTAAGGAGGATATTGAAAATCGTGAGCGAGC
The DNA here is from genome assembly GCA_002313205.1 of Laupala kohalensis. Classification (NCBI taxonomy): domain Eukaryota; kingdom Metazoa; phylum Arthropoda; class Insecta; order Orthoptera; family Trigonidiidae; genus Laupala; species Laupala kohalensis. Next base: position 776,792 of record NNCF01126704.1, on the reverse strand, counting down.
TAGAATGCAGGAGCAGGTTAAGACTTTGGATACGATTTTGAATACATCAGGAATATCGCTCAAGATATGGAACAAATAATACCAACACGAATTGGCGAAAGAGAACAGTATACAGGATTGAGAGTGGCAGAGGACAGCAAGGAAGAGATGCTTCGGGAGGTGGTACAGAATACTGAGGAGTTGGTAGGGATCTTCGAGCAGCAAGTGCAAGAAATAAAGTAAACGATACAGACTGTAGCGCCCATGGTACGGGAGGAAGGAGTAGTAGAAGAAGTAGGGAAACAAGTACATATAATAGAAACGACAGTTATAGAAACAATACAGGTAAAGAGCAACGGACGTATTCAGGAGTTTTGAAAGGGAAACAGAAACAGGATAAGCGACAGGAGGTGGCGTTATTGCGAAACAGAATAGCAGGAAACATCAGTGAAAAATTAAAGAGCTGCATAAGTAAATTAGGGGATAAAATACGGATAACAACTACAAGAGAAACACGACAGGGAGATTTAGTGGTAATAATGTCGGATGCCTATGAAAGAACTAAATTAGAGACAGTACTCAAAAACACAGTTGAAATAGAACCGCGGGAAATAGACAAGAGGAAACCGCGGGTGAGAAATATAGGAGTACCAACTGAAAGTAAAGTAAGGGAACTGTTTGAAGATACTATAAAAAGAAATTTGAGAGACAATGAATTAGAGGATGGTAAACAGAGTATGAGAGTAATACATAGTCAGAAATGAAGAAGCCACAAATATGAAAATTGAATAGTAGAGGTAGAAGGCAAATTATTTGAGACTATGGTACGAGTAGGCAGAGTGTACTATGATTTTTTTAAAAATTTAATTGATATAGTAGGGGGTTCCCCACTTCCTCGCGGTGGAACTGAAGAGAGATATAGGAAGAAAATGAACACAGATATAAAGTCTAGATGCAACAAGAGATAGATGAAACCCAGGTAATGGCCAAAAGGTCGGTAAGCCGGATTGTAAAAATAATAATAATAAAATAAGTGTACTATGATATAATGAGTTTACGTGTCATCGAAGATTTGGAACATTTATGATGCTGTAAATGCCATCGTTTCGGACATATGTCTTCAGTGTGTCGCGAGAACGATAATATCTGTGGACATTGAGGGAAATCAGGCCGTGAATATAATAGTTGTACAAACGAGACTGGAGAAAATATGTATGTAAATTGCAAACAGAAAAGACTAGACAGTAGCCATAGTACATTGAGTCGATAATGTCCGGAATATATGGTAGCACAGAGAATAACAAAAGACAACACACAGTATGATTAGAATATATCAACAGAATATACAAAGAGCAAAAGTACCATCAATGGAGTTGAATAGTTACATGAGAAATGGAGGTTATGATACAGGATGTTTTCAAGAGATGTATCACATAGGTGGTAAAGTACAGCACATACCATTAGCATGGCGAGTTGTGACAAATTGCGAAACATGGAGTGCAACAGTTGTGGCAGGGTGTGGAGATGTGCTAGTATTGGATAAGTATACGATTGGATATTGACAAGTAATAATCTACAGAATAGATGAGTTGGAGGTTCTAATAATAAACAATTAATGCCAGTATGCTAAGACGAGAGAACAGGATTTGGAATGTATAGAGAAAATAATACAAAAAAAGAGGCATGATTTCTTAATATGCATGTATGCAAACGCACGGACGCATGTGTTGGGAGATAGGTGTACCACAAAAAGGGGACGCCAATTCAAGAACTTTGCACTGCGTAATAATTTAGTAGTACTTAATGATTATGGAGAAATGACGTATGTACGAGAGAGGGGAAGATCATTAACGATACAAATAAATGGAAGAGGGCAGAAGTACAGCAATGGCAGGTACTAAATGGCTTGCATAGTGATTACAAAGGTATTGCGATAGTGATCACAGCCAAGGGAGTACAGAAGAGTCTACCACAAGAGCCTCTCCATTACGGAACACTTGACTGGCAATAAATTTATTGTCAGAAAAGCAGTACAGACTGCGCATGACCACGTGGAGGACAATAAACTAATTTACTCTCCGGAAGCAAGCAAGAGACCATCCCATCAATTCCGATCAAGGGTCCTAAGGCAGAGGCGGATTCAAAAATTTAAGCAAACTCCTAGATATAAAAAGTTAGCTACGTGTTATAATGCTAATAGAATGTCGACAAGTTTGTTATTTAACACAAATTTATTTTACATGTTTGAATTATTATCGAACTATAGATTATTCAGAATATAGTGTTTATAATTCATAAGAATTAAAATAACATTAAATTCACGATTTATTGTTTCAATAGACGCACCCCTGGACAAAAGCCTACAGAACCTGTATATAAAATCCGAAGGAAAACCGGAGAAACAACCCGGGTCAGGATGGGACTACAGAATTTATGTACACAACCGTGCCAAAGTTGAGTATACATAAAACTAAATTAATATGAATCATAAGACACAACACAATCATGCAAGAGAATAGTTTTTGAAATTGTTATAAGTTATTTTAAGAGTACAACAGCAATGGCGTGATAAAGTACAAAACGGAAAGAAAAATATTGTTTAATTTTGAATTCGGCACAAAATTTTAAGAAAAATAATACTAAACACCAACCATTTTCATATAATATTGTCAAAGAAAGTTCTATGCTGATGTTGACAATAGAATTTTAATCATCACATTACAAAACAAGAAAAGGACAGCGATTGCTTGAAAATTGTTTATATCCGTGCCAAAGTTCGTTCTAGATATTTTTATGCATGTCCCCGCTTCAATCATTTATCCATTCATATTGGCTGGAAATTAAATATTAAATCGATATTTAGTGTTGTATAAAAAGGGTTACTATAATACAGACAAATGATTTGATATTATACATTAATTTTTGATCATATTTATAATATCTTAACGTCACTCAGCTGATTTAAAATACATAATGTTGATAATACATTGATCATCAAAATAACTAAAAGTTGAAATAATAAAGATTAAAATGAGAAAAGATTAACTCAGACTGAAAGCAAGTCCACAAGAAAGAGGAAGATATATCTGTCTTGCGGGGGACCATCGAACTCATCCCCACGGTCAGTCCCAACCCTTTTCAATGGGTCGAGCTAGTTTCGGTGGTCATGCCGGGTTTACACGGGTCGAGTTTGACGGGAGAGTTCGACAGGCGAGTCCAGCATAATGAATAGCGAATGCGGTAGTCTCATCAGCACTATGTCACTGCGCGTGACGTCTCAAAGAGAGACAGTGTAATATTAAGAAGTGACCGGAACGGCCACTTGATGAAGAGTTATAAGTTGAAAGCTATTTTTCGAGCTCATTTTAAACTTGTATTAGCTACTAGAATAAAAGCAGAGAGGTAAGTGTTCTCACTTACAGAAAAGCAGGTGTAACGTATTCATGCTTACTGTTCATGTAATATTAGTGTATCAAGCGAGGACGTTCGAAATATTTCAATAATTGTTTTCGCGATATATGACTCGTTGATTTAAACATTTTTCAGGCATTGTTAATCATAACCTATGGAGAAGAAGACTGAATGTGGTGGAGTATCGTTGACTTTTGTGAGATTAGTTGAATTTATTATTGATGAGATGAGGCTCCAGTAATATTTCATGTCGTGCTATTATGATGTAAGTCCACTGAAATTGATATGATAATAAGAAACTACTGCTTTTTTTTCAGGTTGGTGGTTATTGCAGACAGAATACCTCACTGCTGCAGTGTGATGCAAGTCCAACTATAGGTAATATTAGAAAAAGAGTTTGTGACAGCTTTTGCTCTTGCATTATATGAAGAATTTGATATAGTTTTTTGATATAGTTTAGAATTTAGAAATAAATTAAAAATTTGATGCAGTTTTGACTCCATGCTCGAGGGTTCTGTTGTAAGTACTGTTGTACTGACAGTCAGTCTGGCCTGTAATGATAACCAAATCCTCTTTGAACTGTGAAATTGAAAAAATGCAAAAACTTTTCATTGTTTCAGCTTGTAAAAAGGTTGTATTGTTAAAAAAGGTTAAAAAATAGAATAAAAAATTGTTAGGTACAATTAATATAATGTGAAGTACAAAAGTAATTATCATCCGAAATATGACAAGTTGTAACTAATAAATATTTTGTAAACAGAAAAAAAAAGAAATATTGGCGATTACATGGGAATTGAAGGCTGCATCTGATGGTAAAACAGGAAATAACAAAGCGTTGCTAGTTCTCTAATGCACACCTTAACCGATTATGCCACACTGCTGGTTATTACATACCTAGATGGTTTGAAAGTTTCCTTGCAAATAGGAAGCGGCAAGTATGAATAGGAGGCTCATTGAGCCAACCCCTTTCAGTCAAGGCGGGTGTGAGAGGGTTCAGTAATATCAGCAACGCTGTTCCTGATTTTTATTTATGATTTACTTCAACAAAATTTCAGAGGGAGAGAAATGTTTTTGCTGATGATTTGGCACTTTTCAGTTCTCAGAAATAGATTACTTACATTAAATCAAATTGCAGATGACATAGACATTTTGAAAACCTGGTGTGTGCCAAATAAAATTATAGTAAATGTTAGCAAAACAAAATTCATAAATTTCAGTTGTAAATCATTTGATTTACCTTTACAACCAAAGTTTCTTAATTTTGATTGTAGGAAGAATAGGAACAGTTGTAATTGTCAAGACATTGAAAAACAAGGCAGTTTGAAATACCTTGGATTGGAATTAGATGAAAAATTGACTTGGAATGAACATATTTTGGAAGTGAATAATGAATTAAAATCAACAATCCAAATATTTTACTTTTTAACAAATTTTATGCAAGAAGTAGCAATACAGGTACTAACAATTTAGTTTAGAGTACTAGGATCATAGAAAGTACACATTTCAGAATCCCAAAATCAAATAAATCCACTTATAGTCATTTAATTGTGTAGGCTCTAAATACTTGAATCAACTGCCACTCATCATAAAATAATTTTCCACTCTTAAATCATTTTCCATAAAGTTAAAGTTTTGACTCCTTTTATTTAGTGAAGTTGATTTTCTAAATGACATACTGAGCTAAAATTAACTTTTTTATTATAATTATGTAATAGATAATTGGCTGACAAGTTAATGTTGTATTTGTACCACTTATGAGTATGCTGTATTATATATTTGTTTATTTTAATTTTAGTATACTGTTCTATAAACCCATGTCTCACCCTTCATACCTTGCAACACAAGCATTTTATTTTTTGAATTGGTTAAATTTAAATATTGTCACTTAATCTGTATTTATAATGTTGAACCGGCTAAACAATATTAAATTTTTCTGTTTTTGAAAACTATCTTTACTTAACAGACATTTAGAATTAGGATTAAAGATATTGTTATGATTAGGTTAAGATAAAGGTCATCAGACAACACTGTGGAAAGCTGCTTATCAGTGTCAGAAGAAAGGATTCGACTGATACTTTGTTATTGTAATTTTCTTTTGTCATGCTGCCACACTACTTGACACAGTGGCAGTGATTTTTCCTAGTTTATTAATTATAAAAATATTGTTTTTTCTTAAGTAAAATAAATTCATTATTTCATATTAGTAGGTACTGTTTAATATGTAAAAATGACATGAAAAATTTTACACACTGATTCATTGAAAACTCTTTTGAGTAATGCATTGTATCAGAGCAACATAAGTTTCATCAAGATATGAACTTTATTCATGCAAAATATAAACAAAATTGGTGACCTATTGGGAATACATTCCCTTTTATTAGCCAAATATTTTATATTGAATCATTTGGTGTTATTGTGTATAATAAACTGAAATATGTTCAGTTCTAATTAAGAGATTTTTTAATCTCAAGATTTTGCAAAGTAAATACTTTTTTCTGTTTTCCAAAAGGAACAATTAAAATACAGTAGGCAAATAAGCAAAGGGCTTTATTATTGTATGTAAAAGTACAAATTTCTCGAAAGTTGAAATATTTCTGTATAATTTATTGTATGTGCCTTAAATATTTATAAACAAAACTTTTTATTACAAATTATTTGTAGTGAAAGAAATGTCGTATTATAAATTATTTTAGAATAATAATTGTATTAAAATCAGAAAATGATATGTACAAGTATATCTACTTTTCAGTTATAATTTTTACTAATTCTACGTATTTTCCCGTCGTCATGCAATCATGACGACGCTGACGCCTTGCCTCGTCTGCTTACAAGGGACAACTAACTACTGATCTAAAAATTGGGAGTGGGGGGATAGGCGAGTCGAGAAATTTTCTGCGCGGTGCAGAACCTCTCAACTCGCCTCGCTACTCGACTCCGAACCACTCCGACCTGTATTGAATTCGCCTAAAGCGTTTACACAAGGTGAGTTCTCGAATCGCATCTCTTGCTTCATCGCATAACACGTACGTCATACGGCACGTCACGCAATTCACGTCAGAGACTAGCGCGCCCGTTCAATTAAAGGCATGATACTAGGAACCCAAGACGCAGCTGTTAACCGGAAATGCGTTTTTATTCTTAACCGATTCCACCTTTTTTGAGCTCAAATAAAAGTTGTGACTTTGCTCACACGATTTTATATGTTGCTCACCCTCAGATTTCTGATGTACCCCTTGAATTTTCTGCGGAAAATTATATTTCTGGAAAATTATATGCAAAAGATAACACTGGATAAGATAATTGATAAATTAAAGCGGAAAAGCATTGTCTTGAAAGAAATTCATAGTTTGAGTTTTATACTAGTAAAAATAATGTAACCAACATTGCATTGAACAACTATGAAATCAATGCATTGCCACAAGGACTGAAGTTTGCACCAAAACTTCCAATTACAATAAAATAGTTAAATAAGTTCTCTGTAGGGACAAAAAATACCCCAAATCGTGTGAAAGATAACGATTTCTCTGCTGAACGTAATTATTCAAAACTCCTGTTAATACCAATTAATTGACATGAACTCAACATTGGAACGGTTTTTGAAACACAAAGTTCACCGTTCTCGTTTCTTCTACTCCTGGAAAATTTCATGTCAGTTCGTGCTCCTATGCTAATATAATTACAAAGAGAAGCCGAGGGTCAAATGGGCGTCCAATCCAAGTCTCAATCTTACACTGTGTCACGTCACGCGCAGTGACGTAACTCTGATGAGACTTCCGCATTTTCTGTATATCATGCTCGACTCGCCTTTCGAATTCGACCCGTGTAAACCCGACTTCAGTGGCGGTCAGATTTTCCCCGTTCCGACGTATCTTTTCGTTTTCTAAATAATCCTCCAGTCCAAACGAAGTATTGGCACCGATGGTGACTCTGGGGGAGGTGAATTTCTGTATTAAGAATAAGGTAATTTCCAGATCTTATTATGGTTAGACCGTGAAATATGTCATTTATTTAACGTATTTTGGACAAACCTCAACTTTGTTATTTGCGAACATACAAATTCGTTACGAAAACTCACTTTTCTAGTACGTGATACGCATTTTACATATAGAACATATTTATTTCATTTGTGGATATATTTAATTTAAGTATTCATTAATGGTTTCGGAACAATAGTCATGACGAATCGCACAGGTAGTCTACTGACGAGAGATCGCGAGTCTAGAAAAAGCAAGGGGGGCGGTCGAGAGTAAAACGGAAGAGAGTGAACTGTAAGCGGTCGTGGCAGTCAGATGATAGCAGTCAACGAGCACTTAGATCTTGGCAGTACACGGTCAGTGAGATCTTAGAACGCAAGACGTTAGATCTTAGCAGATTAGTAAGGTTGTTCGAGATTATGTCTCTAAATGTGCTTCATGAAACTACTCGTCGACTGGTTATTGGAGGATGAATGATTAAGAAACAGGCGCCAGCGAAGTTATTGCCGGCGTAAGCTATCATCGCGGGGTCTGTTCTGTCTAGGTTGAGTACAAAGTGATCTACAAGGAAAGGTTGCCGGAAAGCGACGACATAGCAGCGTCTGCTGTATGTATGCGCGATGCACGTATTTTTGAACTCAATCGATAACGACCCTGATCAGCGTGTTTTGAAGCCCGTGCAAACCTAAACTGCAAGTAGAAATATAGATTTGATATGGAACTCAGAAAGGTAAACGACAGAGCGGACAACGTAATATCAGACCTATGAGTGTGTCAAGCTCATGTGTTTTTCTTTGAGAGTTGAGAAATTGAAATGAAGCAGCTATTTAAATAACTTTCCGTCGTGGTACTTTACAAAAGCTGCGACTAAATGAAGTAAAAATTTGACTGACTGAAGTTAATTATGACATGAAATTCTAGAAGAAGTCACTATAGATATGATGGTAGTGAATTTTGAGAGACGTATAGGTCTGGCTAAACTTGCTATGAACTGTAATTGATCAAGTATTAATTACAAATTATGAATTCTCTTGTAACGAATTTTAGTTATGTGTATTGTAATATAATTGTTAATTATTTTGAAAGTGCATCTAATTGTGTTCTGGAAGAATTTGATAAATTTATATTTGTGTACATTTGGATTAGTATTGGTTCGGGTAAAAATTACCGACCATCAGCTATGAGTATTGAACTGAGTAATGTTAATTTGGGTGCAAGAACGTGCATATTCACTTTTTCGTTTTTTTGTATTAGTGTTTTTTGTAATAATTTTTTGTGGGGCTTTTGGGTTCGTCAACGGCAAGGTTATTAGAGCCCTTGCAGGTGGGGAAAATGCAGTTTCGCACCATAGAGAAGAGCCGTAGTGACTCTTCCCCGTGTGTGGAACTCGCCGAATATATCGACCATACCCACTAAAAACCCTCTTGAATTCAACAAATATCTAAATACAAAGATGAGAGAAAGAAAAGGGAACAGTTGACCAACACATATCATGAAAATGAAAAAAATTCTGAAATTATAATTTTCAAATTATTGGAAGCAAAAATATTGAAAGCAAGGAAAGAAGAATGCATCCCGACAACTTGTGGGAGGAGCCCCGACCTACTCATAAAATTCAATAGTTTATTAACATCATCCGTTTCATTTTCAAGAATTGTTGGTAAATCTGCAGTCAGACCAATTTGTCTCCGTATTCTGGCGTATTTTCTGCAATCAGGCGACGCACTGTCAGAGAAGAGCTACACTCCTCACAAACGGGTTCATCATCAAGTAGTAAGAGATACCGATGAGTGAGAGGACAATGTCCTATGCGCAGGCGGGCCAGCAAGACTTCGCACCTGGCTGACCTACAGAAACTGCTCCATGACTTAACAGAAGATTTGATAAGTCGGAGCTTATTCCCTTCAACAGACAACCACTCATTGTTCCATTCGTTTAGAATCCTTGTCTTGATGGAATTTAGGAGATCTCGTTTTGGAATAGTGAAGAAATCCATGCGGTTCTTGACGCATGCTGACTTTGCGGAAACGTCTGCTTCCTCATTTCCTCTGATTCCCACGTGTCCGGGAATCCAGCAAAACAATATGGTTTTTGCCTCACTTTGGAGGGAGGAAAGCACATCCTTGATGTTGTGAAGACATCCAGCACATAGTAATGAGGACATGGGGCCAGAGGAAGTGGGTTAGTGGAGCATGACGTAAGGGAGCAAACCGTATACAAACGGACAGAGAATCAGAGAGTAGATAAGACAGAGAGTCAGACAGTAGACGAGCCAGCACTGCATAGGAGTTGCTTCTGAAGTGACACCCCAGAGACTGTTCCTTCCGCCGCCATCCTCTGGGAGTTGGAAGCTGGGCGGTCCACGTCTTCTCGAAGCAGGTTCAGACTTAGAGTATTACGTAATAGCTACCGCCGACTTCACTCTGGCCAACAATCGACCTCTCCACGACTCTGTGTAAGTATTAAATGCGTCTAATGAACTCTGAGTCTCTCTATTACAAACCTCTCTTCCTTCCAACCCTAACTAGACCCTTTCTCCCCACTCCCCCTACCAACCCCGTAGCTCGGATCGGTCAACCTATACGCGAGCTACGAGGAAGGAACCGCGAAAAATGTTCCGGATCAGCTTATCAACTGGATACATAGTTTGGATTGCTACAAGGGCACTTAGAGAATCAGAACAAATCAGGAAATTTGATCCGCGGGAGCGCTTTGTTGATCGCAGTGCTCTCAATATGTCGTAGCACTCAGCGGTGTAAACGCTGCACAGGTCGCCAAGACGGTAGCCACAGGTCTCACGGGGAAACACCACGGAGCAGCCGGCAACATCAGCCTGCTTCGACCCGCCTGTAAACACAGGAATATAGTTCCGGTGTTTGTCGAGGATTAGGTGAAAGTATACCCTCAACATCGCGGCTGGAGTGTTCTTTTTTTTTTGTGGGGCTTTAGGGCTCGTCAACAGCGAGGTCATTAGAGCCCTTTGGAGTGTTCTTCTTGTCATGATGCAGAAGATCGAAATAATCTTCGGCTTGTGCAAAACCCAAGGAGGAGTCTTACTGAAACCTTGATTTAAGACATTAGGTATGCGTGTAATCAAGATTTCCAAAAATTTGTTTGGAGCGATATCCAAAAGGTTTGGTTGCTCTCAGTCTGTTGTTGTAGAAACGGATGGATGAAGAGGAAGGATGAAATACTGTGTTGTGTACCAGATTGTCGGGTAAAGTAACCACGTGGCAAAAATATTGTAGCATCAGGAGATGCCGCCGGAGGTAAAGAGATGGTTCGCCACTCTCGGCATACAAACTCGGAAAGGGACTAGTACGGTAGGCTCCCGTAACGAGTCGGATTCCTGCATGGTGGACATTATTCAACTTCTTTAAATAGCTATATACAACGGGTAGAGCTGTATACAAGCAGCTATAATCGAGTCGAGATCTTATGAATGCTCGATAAAACTGGAGCAAGAAGGAACCCATTCCCTGCTACTCAGGCACTTCAATACATTCAGAGACTTTTATGTGCTCTCTCTTAGGTCTGTCAGACAGTCTGTGATGAACAAAAGATGGCAAAGTCGTCGACAAAAAAAGTGTAGGACAGGATTCTTTACAGCGGATGTCATGCTGTTTATGACCACTGCAAATAGGGTCACACTCAAGACCGAGTCCTGAGAAACATCGTTCTCTTGAAGAAGATCCGAGGTGTCTCTTCCAATTCTGTATCGGAATGAACGCTGATCCAAAAAGGAGTGTAATATTAGAGGAAGATTTCCTCTAAATCCTCAGGCATAGTGTTGTTTTAAAATGCCATGACGCCAAGTAGTATCATAAGCCTTCTCGACGTCAAAGAATTTTCCGACGACATGTCCTCGGACGAAAGCATCTTGAATTGCTTTTTCCAAGAAAATTAAGTTGTCCAGGGTGGAATGGAACTTTCTCAAACCACACTGAGATCGACTCAGCAGGTTATGACTTTCAAGACACCAGACGAGACGTTGGTTGATAATTCTTTCCAGAATTTTACCAACGCAACTCGTCAAGGCAATGCTTCGTTAACTACTGATGGCTGTCTTGTCCTTTCCGGGTTTCAGTAGGGGGATTAGCGTTGCTTCCTTTCACGAATTAGGTAATACTCCGTCGGACCATGAAAGATTAAAGATATCCAGAAGGTATTCTTTCGTATCTAGACTGAGTTGTCTGAGCTTCTCATAGTGAATGGAATTAGGGCCAGGAACAGTGTCGTGGGCTGTCGCTAGAGCTGACTTATGTTCCCACATTGGAAAGGAGAGTTGTAGGGTTCCCAGTTGGCGGAACGGAAGTCAAAGGATGTGCTCTCTGCTATTTCCCTTTTTCTCGCGAAATCAGGATCGCAGTTTGCTGTAGATGTTAGATCAGCAAAGTATTTAGACATCACTGATGCCATTTTTCTGTTGTTGGTGAGAATGTGACCCTGATAATTGAGTCCAGATATTGGGAATCGAGAATCCAGATGTCTTTCGAATTGACTCCCATACTTTAGTGGACGATGTTGTTCTCTTAATGGTATTGAGAAACTCTTTTTAGGATGTGAATCTGGATTCTTTGATGGTTCTGCGCGCTTTGACTTTTGCAATCCGATATGCGGCGAGGTTTTCCGGAGATGGACTAGCCTTAAATCTCCTCAATGCTCTTCGTCTTGCCCGAATGGCGGACCGACATGCGTCGTTCCACCTGAGGACATGAGGTCTTCGCGGAGAAAGAGATATTTTCGGAATGGATTCTTCCGCGGCATGATGAATCACCTGGGTCAGATGATCGATTCTGTGTTGGAGATTTCCCGTTTCTCTGAAGACAACCAGAGAACGGTACAGTGTCCAGTTAGCCTTTCTGAGAATCCATTTCTGAGGATTGCATTCCGGAACATTCGCACGTTCCTGCAAGGACAACCAGATAGGATGATGGTCGCTACAATGCAGATCATCTACCTCCCATTGGACGATATAAACAACGTCAGGGGAACAAATTGACAGGTCTATAGCAGTCCATGACTCCGTGGCAAACGCAAAATGGGTCATCTCCCTGCTGTTCATTGAATATAAATCTTCTTGCTCAAAGAGACAATTTAGCAGTCGGCCCCTGGGGCAATAGCTCGACGGACCCCACGGTACACTGTGGGCGTTGAAATCTCCAAGGAGGAGGAATGGTCGAGGGACCTGGTGAATTAAATATCTGAGGGAAGTCTCCGAGAAACCTCGTGTCGGAGGAAAATGTATTGAACACGGTGATAGCTGTATGCTGTAAATTTTGAATGCTATAGTTTGGATTTGGATTTGTAGGAGAATGGGTGAGGAGAGGATAATGTTTCTAACAAACACGGCAATTCCACCTCTTGCTCGATGTCCCGTGATGTCGTTATATCTGAAGTTGATGTATCCCCGCAGTGGGAGATTCTGGTAAAAGGTGTGTCTCTTGAAGGCAAATACAAATCGGATTTCGACGCGCTAAGAGCTGTAACTCTTCACGTTGAGTTCTGTAGCCATTAAGGTTCCACTGAAGTATGGAAGCCATTACGATTTAGAACCTCCTGGGTCGGGTTCCTGAATGTGCATTTCCGCGTTACCGTCGGACAACGCACATTCCGACTCGGAGGGAGGAAGAACAGAGACGTCATTTTTACGTCTCTGCAACTTCTTGGTCGTTGTGTTCGTTTCTAAAAAATCCATAAGGTTCAGGGGTTTAACCTTGGAGCCCTTCTTTGTTTTTGTCTGTTGCTTGGTACTGTCTGGAGTTCGTATCACACTACTTGACTTCGATTGCTAGGTAAATGGAATGGGGTGTTGATGTGTTTTTCGCCTAAACGGGAACGGCTTGAACACCTTTCTTCCCGCATTTGCACTGGCATGTTCACGGCGTTGTCGTAGATACGTCAGTAAAATGGGCTTGAACAGAAACGTTCTTTATTACAGGTGTCTTTGCTGCTGTGGAGTAACTGGTAGAAAACACAGGGTGTAAAGCGCTCTATTTCTTCCGTGCTTTACCGTACGGGATCTTCTCCGAATTCTTTATATCCTATACTTTTTTCTTCCAGAAAGGTGACGCACACCCTGCTCCGTGCCGAGTGACTGCCTGTGCAATTAAAGCACTACACAGGCCCCGGGCATGATACGTCGGGTTCGTGTGCCTCCTGCCCGCAATTCCCGCATGTATCACGGCCCTTACAGGATGTTGTTGTATGTCCAAATCTCTGACATTTGAAACTTCTCAGAGAATTTGGAATGAAGGGTCGCACCGGCAGGTATAGCTACCCAGCTTTAAGATCTTTGGGTAGTTTAGGACAGTCAAATATCACGATGAAGAAACTGGTCTTTTGCAGAACACCATTAACCTTACTCATAATTTGACTGACCTCAACTACGTGGTAGCCTCCCATTCTGCAACAAGTTCTTCTGTTGACATATCCATGATGTCCCTGCATGATACTACTCCTTTACTGCGATTAAGTGCAGCATTGAGTTCTCACTCGACAGGGAACTCTCCCAGCTGTTTTCACTTTAAGAGGGTCAAAGCCTGTTTGTTGGACTTGTATCCAACAACATAGATCCATTCCTCAATCTTTTTCCTTTTAGTGATCCACAGATGCCATCCAAGACTTTATGAATATAAAAGGGCGAAACGTTTTGTAAGGTTCCTTCCTTTCTTTTCATTATAATAAAAATATTCTTATGAGTAATGCACTTTTTCTTTGACTGTGCTTCTGAAGCGGGAGGGCTGTGAACTCTCGACCGGTTCGAAGATGCTTGGGTGTGTGACACGCCTTGCGGTCCACTTACTCCGCTAGGTGAGATAGTTAAAACTTCTGTCATTTTGTCCCACGAGTTCGGAGGAAAAGCTATCTGGTGACGTGAAGCCCCCGCATCACGCCACTAAACCTTATACAACTGAGGCTCGGCGTCAGAGGTTGTCCGCTAGCGAGTATTTCACCCATTCACCTCATCGGCGCGTAACACACCTTGAGGTTGTGGGTTTTTTTATAGAGGTTTAATCCTTTCTTGCGACCCGGCCGATGAAGCCAAGATCTCCGCCCTTTGTAACACACAACTTTCCACCTTGACGCCAATGGTGGTCGCTGAAGCATGCCCAAAATGTACGGTGTCCGAGGACTGGTGGCGCAGTACTTGTCGCCAAACCCATACCCAGTCGAAACTGAACCCCCTGCAGGGTGTAATAAATTGTAATATGTTACATCAAAAGGAAAAAGTGTTTAATACACTACTCAGTCAAAGTAATTTAATAAAAGGTTAATTATTGTTTTAAAATTTGTCTTCATTTGTTCCAATATCGTTATCCTACCTTTAGACCTATAAGAAATAGATGTTAAATAATTTAGTATTCGTACTGCCAACCAAGGACAGTATTCATTATCGGCGACCGATAGATACGGCCACATTAATTTAAAGAAATATTCATATTTACCTTTAAAATATTTTTGTTTACATATTTCCCTATAAAGAGTTCATGCGCTTCTAGTTGTGACCGAATAACCTGATTATGACCTTTAAATGGACAAGACAATTTCAAATTAAAGGTATTTCATAACTAATTGTACAGATTGACAATTTCGCCGCAGATGAAGTTATCTTCTCATTGAACATAAACATATGTCTTTGATGTCAATCTTTCACAGACTTTCAGTAGTCGAGTTAATGAAGGACTCATCTTTTGTCTTGTGACCGAGGGAATTCGCGCGTATTATGTGGCTATTTTTAAGTGTGGAAGTTTTCTATTATCTCCGAAATTATTTAATTTTTTATTTCTGAGATAAATGAAAATACATGAAAATGAAACTAATGTTCAAAGATTCCCTACTACCGCCCATGATATATGTTACATACACACCTGAAAGAAATCCGTTTTCTCCGCTCTCTCTCTTTCCAACCAAACTGTTATATCTCGGAAGGAAAAACCCGGGACGAGCTCGACCCTACCCAAATGAGGAATGCGCTCTTGTGCACTTGACCGCGTGGACGAGCTTGGTACAAGCCCCGTCCTGCGCGCTGGTCAACATACAGGAGTGAACAATAGCGTATCCAGATTCAACGAATGGATGTGGAGATTACAATGTAAATACAATGTCAATAACAAATTTGGGCATTCGCTAAAAAATGTAAAAAATTGTGAATTTGTACTTAACCAATAAATAATCAATCTTCCAATGGAATCACGTTTATTACCATAAATTTCATTAAGTTAATCTTTTTCAAATATAAAAATCATAGTTTAACGTATGTAAATCAGTTTTAAATTAAAATCCTGCGCTAGAAACCTTTACTCTCTTCATTAGTTTCGAGGTTTCATTGTAGAGATTGCTTTGCAGGAAGTGATTCTTTGAATTCTGTCAGAGCTCGAATTGAATTCCCACCGTCCTTGCATTCGTGTACGTGTTCCTTCCACTCACTGGTAGAAAAGGGACACGTACCATGCTTTCAAATTTTCAGTTGACTTTCGTCAATCATTTAGGAGTGAAATAATTACTGTGGAGCTGTTATGATATATGTTCACTAGCCTGCTCCTGGTGTTAGCTGCGATCGTGAATGAGCTCTCTCTATTTTTCAGTTTAATCTTTCTAATTATTTTATTGTTTCGAGTTTTTGTGATTCAGTAGTAGTTATTAGATCCTAACTTTCATTGTAGTGTAAAATTCTTTGTTCTGTGTGAGTGAAAAAACAAAAAAAAACATTTCCTAAGGTTTTCAAGCTTAACGGTCCGAATATAATTTCATATTGTTTTCATTCAAGTGCTTCATTCAAAGGTGTGATAAAATTTACGTAAGTACAAACGGAATCATAAATTTAACGTCTTGGTGCACTAATATTAATTATTTTGGTGCATTTAGATTTTCTGGTGCGCATACTATTACATCATTATTAACTTATAAATAACGTACTCTATTGTTCCGCTGCTCAAGCTTCGTCGCCGTAAATAGAATTATTTCAATATTATACCATTTGTTTTCTTGATTCTTTTTGTCGTTATTCATTACACTCGTGTAATCATTTGCTTTTGTAGTTAAGTTGCTAACCAACTCACAACAATGGATACAACGCATTCCTCAACGCATTCAAAGCTGACCTCCAGAAGGCATACAATGGCTTGGTACATTATATTGACACACGGATCAGTGTGCTGAAAGAGGTCAATAAGAACACGATCGGCGGTTGGACTAGTCAGGAATTCTTGCCATTTTCCAAGTGCCATCTCCCGCTATGACCAAAAACACATACACCATCCCAACTCTACACTGAAAATAGGTTTAGTGTGTTAGATGACATGTCCCAGTTTCCTCCCTTACCTACTCGTTTCATCCCCTCCCGTCTTGTACCCAAACCTGTTCACCAAACCTGTTCACAAACCACACACTGGTAAGCACAAACGTCCAAAACCACGTAAAGTAGTGCTACCCAGAGATGAAGCCAAGACTTCCAAGCAGAAATCAAACGTGCTCATATTAGCTGATTCGCACGGTCGTTACATGTTCTCCGTTTTGCGTGGATTGCTTCCCAGCCAGTTCTCAGTCTCCGGTTTCTTGAAGCCAAACGCTAATTTGACTGAAGTTATTTGAGAACTGGACACATACACTAAAACCGCACAGAGCGAGACATAGTGATAATCGTAGTTGGGCAGAACGATATTAACTTGGGTGGTCATTTCAACGCGTCTCAACATAAAAACGACCTCTCAACACACCAACATAGTACTCTGTAGCCTGCCTCCACGCTTCAACATTCCGCAAATAAACCACGTATTTAACCTGGCAAACATCTCGTAAAAACATCACCTGGCAAACACAAAAAATACATTTTTATTTGCAACCACACCTGACTGCCAAGGACTTTACCCAGCACGGTTTACACCTGAGACCGTCTGAAAAACATCACTTCGGTTCTCTCCTAGCTTCACATGTGACCTCACATTTTCCTCCTGCTCCTTCACCCACTCCTTTACCTCCTCCTCCATCTCCCTCTTCTCCTACCTCATCATCACCCCCTCCCCTTCCTATCTCCACACCCATTTATTTTCCTGTCTCTGACCTTCCCCCTCCTTCCTCTTCTCACTCGTCCTCATCTATTCCTATATCCACATCTCCTTCCGTACCCATACACAGTTTCAACTTGCGCTCAAGAGTACGATGTGGTACTCGAAGGTGACCTTCGCGTTCGGGTGCAGCGTACGGGATTGATCCGGGAATAGAAGCTGTACCAAATTCATATTATTCTCCATAATCTAACTTCGATCCCATTTATCAAGTATCAGAAACTCTTCGCGAAAATAAAATGATTATATTTCATCATAATGTTCAATCCATTTCAAACAAATTGACAGACATTGAAATTCTTGTACACAAAAATCCATTCTGTCTCACAGAACATAGGCACTCAACTAGCAACATCAATGATACATTTTTTTGTGGGACTTTAAGGGCTCGTCAACGGCAAGGTAATTACAGCCCATGCGGATGAGGAAAAATGCAGTTTCGCACCATAGAGAAGAGGCGTAGTGACTCTTCCCCGTGTGTGGGACTCGTCGAATATCTCGACCATATTAACTAAAAACCGTCCTGAATGCAACAAATATCTAAATACAAAGATGAAAGAAAAGAAAACAGTTTCCCAAAACATTATATCAAAAAAGAAGAAAAATTCTAAATCAATGATACTCATATTTCTAAATATTATTTAGAAGTTCTTACTGTCGACAAAATTTTAAAAGAAAACATCCCCACGGGGGTACGTGTATCTACGTTCGTAATGTTATTTTATCTTCTCAATTGACAGACTACGAGAAATTCTGCGTTGATAGCATGTTCGAATTTTCTGTAGTTAATTTGACCGACATAGGTATTATTGTTTTATGTATTTATAGACCTCCTTAATCAGATCGTGACATATTTTTTCGGAATTTTGAGATTATTTTAAAACGTATTACACTTAAATCCAAAAAATCTATCGTTATATGTACTGATATAAACATAGATTTCCTGAGTGCTTGCGATTGCGCAAATTCACTTATAAATCGATTCCAGAGTCTTATCGACTCCTTCAACCTTGTAACTGCGATAAACGACCCCACTCGCCTCTCGAGTTTATCTAAAACATTGCTAGATCGGATTATTGTCAACAATGAAATCTCGTGTTCCTCTGAAGTGTTCTGTGCCGGATACAGCGATCACCTTGCGCAAGTGTTGACCATTAAAGATAAACGGAAATCACATAAAATCATTTACAAGTATTCAAGACAGTTTAACGACACAAATTTAGCCATATTTACAAATTATTTGCGTGAGGAAACTTGGAAAGAATTTTACAATTTCCGAAACACCGATGACAAATTCAATGTTTTTATTTCAACATTTCTAAAACATTACAACTGTAGCTTTCCAATAACACGCAAATTAATTAACACAAAGAAGTACAATAAATGGATCACCCAAGGGATAAGGATTTCTTCAAAAAACAAACGCCGTTTATACTATCTTTCAAAACTCCACATGCAGCCACCCGAACTCCATGATTATTTCATTATATATAAGATGGATAAATCGTATCAAATCCACTTGACATCGCAAATTTGTTTAATTCTTATTTCTCAGAAAAAGGTAAAATAACTAATCCAATGTCTCGAAACCAATGTCCTCCGAATATATCTACCTACGTGCCCCATTCTATGTTCACTTCCGAAACTAACGCCAGCGAAATCATGAGAAACATCAGTTCATTAAAAAACAAATTTTCCACAGGCACAGATGATATACTCGAATTTATTGTTAAATTTTCGTCCCACGTTATATTGAATCCTCATAAACATATTTAATAGTTCTTTATCGGAAGGGGTGTTTCCTAAAATACTTAAGAGAGCTAAAGTGAAACCTTTATACAAAAAAGGAATCAAATACAATGTTGGTAATTATCGACCAATTTCTCTACTACCCACTTTCTCAACAATCTTTGAAAAATTGTTTTATAAGCGTCTTCTAGATTTTCTATCTATTTTTTGTGGGTCTTTACGGCTCATGTTGACATCAAAGGTCATTGGAGCCCTAAAAACTTGTACAGGTTAGGAAAATGCAGTTGCGCACTAGGGAGAGCCAACATGACTCTCCCCGCGTGTGGGACTCGCCGAATGACTCAACCATACCCACTAAAAACTTTCCTGATTTAAAACATACCAAAACATATCTCAAAACCAAATATCAAAACATTGAGGACAAACAAGTGAGGGGGGGACAATAATGAAGAGAGGACAAAGAATAAGGGGGACAAAAAATGAGGGGGATCAAAAATTGAGGAAAATGAAAGATACCCTAGCCTTAATAGCGTCGGGATCGAAAAGAACAAGAGGTGACCAACGAAGGTCAGAAATGAGACATGACGGAACCTACACAAGTAAGTGGAAGCAAAGCCAGACTCAGCTCGGGGCTCCGTGTTTGCCAAACACGCACTTACCAGATGTAAGTCCCCTGGGAGGAAAATCAAAGATACCCTAGCTTTTATAGCGTCGGGATCGAAAAGAACAAGTGGTGACCAAGGAAGGTCAGGAAAGAGAAAGGAAGGAGCCTTGCACAAGTAAGTGGATTAATGCTAGACTCTGCTCGGGGCCCCGAGTTTGCCAAACACGTATTTACTACATGTAAGTCCTCTGGGGGGGGGAGCAGCAATAAAAAGGAAACAAATACAATGTTGGTAATTATCGACCAATTTCTCTACTACCCACTTTCTCAAAATCATTGAAAAATGGTTGTATAAACGTCTTCTAGATTTTGTATCAAAAAATAACATTCTCTCTGTCGATCAACATGGTTCTAGAAAATCCTTTTCCACTACAAGCGCCATATTTTCTTTCTTAAATGATGTTACCACTTCTCTTGACCATAGAGAAAATCCTCAGGGTTTTTTTCTTGATTTATCTAAGCATTCGATGTCATTGATCACGAAATTCTCCTTTCAAAATTACAATCTTTTGGCGTTCGTGGACTTGCGCATCATTGGCTGACATCCCATTTAAAAGATAGATATCAATAGGTCGAAATATCATATATTAAAAATAAAGTACGTCAGCGTTGCCTTTCAGAAACAAAGCCACTAACTCGCGGTGTTCCCCAAGTTTCAATTCTCGGTCCTATACTCTTTTTGTTGTACGTGAGCGACATGTCGTCTTCCACGTCAGATTGCAAAATGGTTCTTTTTACCGATGACACTAATCTACTATATAAACACGCCAATGCTGAAAAAGTTTTGTCTAACCTCTCGACTTGGTGCCATGCAAATCGCTTCATTGTAAACACTGACAAAACAATGGCTATGTCAGTTCACAATTGTATCACAAAATCTTTACCCCAGGTTTCTCTTTCGTTAAACGGATTACAATTAAAAACTGTTACCAATACAAAGTTATTAGGTCTACATATTTAAGACTCTCAAATGTATTTGTCACGTTGACAATCTTAATTCCAAATCAAGTAAATTGTGTTACGCATTACAAATCTTAGTTATTACTGTTAGTCTACATATTTCCCGTTGCGTATATTTTGCAAATATTTACTCCCATTTACGATACGGCGTCATCTTCCAGGGGAAATCCGGACAGAGCGTCTAAACTTTCAGATTTCAAAATAGGATTGTTCGAATAATTTGTAAATCTCACCTTCGAATCTCTTGTAAACCTTTATTCAAGAATTAAATATTTTATCACCTGCGTTTATATTTATGAAACTGTCGTGTTCGGTAAGACAGAATTACCCTTGTTTCATATAAAACAGTTTTGTTCACGAACACATAGGAATGATATTCATCGTCCGAGTGTGTCAACCGAGATAAGGACCCTATCATTCTGGAATCGTTCTATATCATTCCCTGCTCAANTCTCTTCAAATCCGCGGTTAAAAGCTACCTTCTGCACCAGTGCTTCTACACTGTAAAATAATTTATTGATTTTAATAAAAATTAAAGTCGTCTTGTACTTTATCACACCATTGTTGTAGTACTTTCAAAATATTTGACAACAATTTCAAAACTATTTTCCTTCATTCTAGAATTATGTGTTATTATTCATATAAATTTCGTTGTATATGTTTTCAATCCTTGCACGGTTGTGAACATGAATTCTGTAGCCCCCATCCTGGTCCGAGTTTTTCTCCGGTTTTCCTTTGGATAGAGGCGGATTTTTATAAAGACTCGCTAGGCTCTTGCCTAGGGACGGCATCAATTGAAATAATTATTAGCGAATTTAGTGTTATTTAATAGTGACGAATTATTAACAATACCTTCAGAATGATTTACAACTTGATAATAACACGTATTTGTGAAGTGACTTTTCTATTTTATTAAATACAATATTTTTTGGTATTTGTTAATACTATAAAACACATGGAACTATTTTTTATCGTTAGGAGTACGTTGAAATGTTAAATCCACCTCTGCCTTGGGGCCCTTGATCGGAATTGATGGGATGGTCCCTTTGCTTGCTTTCGGAGATTAAATTAGTTTATTGTCCTCCACGTTGTCATACGGAGTTTGTAACTGCTTTTTTGACAATAAAGTTTATTATTTAATTATTATTATATAGTGTCATTTCTACCTTGACTCATTATTACTTCATTACTGGTGATGTGTGTCAATAAAATGAAACTTAGTATTGTGTCATAACTACTCGCAATACCATTCCACAATGAGAGAATGACAACTAGGATTGGATTGCTTCTTTAAAAATCAAAGGTTAGTGAACTTAAAACTAGTAAATAGATGTTTGTGCAATAAGCATTTTTACTTTCAGTGATTAGAAATGCATGGTTCATTTTAATAGCGTTAATTCAACAATTTACAACTAATGCGCGTGATTCAGCAATAGTGCAAATCGTAGAAACCAATTTTTATTAAGATTGATAGTGCAGATAATTTTCTATGGCAAATACATTTTATTGGTCATTTTGATGTGTCTCGAAATAGACCACATTCCATAAACGTAAAACTTTTAGGTTTTACTTTAGCTTTATTTCTATAAACAGCAATTTGAGACATTCATACACATAAATTATTTAGAAAACGGAATGTCGTGTTTAGAAAACAGAGTGCAGTTTAAAGAAGTGTTTTTCGAGGAAAGGACCTCAGAACCCCCCTCTCCCCACACAAAAATAATAAAATAAAATCGTGGAACCGCCCCTGTGTCCAGATTTTCCTTTATAACAATGTTCTTGAGTGTGTAATAAGTACAAGGACACCTGTAATTTATGATCTAGTAGATAAGTTGAGTTCAATTTCCAATGATCTATTTGTAGCATTTTGTAGTTTTTATTTTCATAACATTTCTTTGCTTCATAATCTAGAATTATCAGGAAGAGATACACCTTGCCTCACTCCTGTGTCACATAGAAATTCTTCTGATCCTTCAATGGATGATTGGACAAAGTTACAACATTACTTGTAAGTGCTCTGCACGACACTGTTAATGATTCTTGCACACTGTATTTTCTCTGAGTTGACTAAATATCTTCCCCTTTTTTGTCTATCAAACGTTTGTTGAAGGTTCAGCCAGCAAAGACAGATCTCGGTCTCTCATGTTCAATTGTTTTCTTGGATATCTGTCGTAAAGAGAATATATGATTTTGGGTGCTTCTGCTGGACCTAAATCTACTCTAGGATCAGGGGCGGATACAGATTAATATTTTAGGAGGGGTCATTACAAAGGAATACGAGTATAAGTCTTGGGCATTGTACGTTCCAAAAAACATCCCGCCCTCAGAAAAAAATTTTAAATTCTAAAGTAAATTGTAAGTTTAGGTCATCTAAATGTTAATTAATATGCGGTTCGGTACAGTAACACCCTACTTTCGAGATTATTTTAAAATTTTTGTGCGACAGGGGAAAGAGAGAGACGCAAAACATTTATTCTAATTAAAACTGCAAAAAATTTACTCACATTTTTAAGGTACAGAAACATTTAATATTTCAAGGACAAGAACAAAATTACTGGTGAAAGATGGCGCTGAAGCTGCGGTTTTAGAAAAATTAAGTACAAGTGCTGTATACAACTAGAACTGTTCCTCTCTATTGAACCCAAAATTTGAATGCATCGTTAATTCCTGAGACATTGGTATTGGCCTAGTGGGCAAAAATTAATTTGAACAAAAATGTTAAAAATTGCCCCAACATGAAAATAAAATTGAGAATTTTTTTTTTCAATTTTAATCGAATTATTGGCAATTGAGACAACGGGAAACTTATTTAGTTTTCAGTCTTGAATTGCTGCCAACCTACATAAATCCGTCCGGTGTTTATTGCTGTCCTCCAGTAGGTCGGCGGTATTTCTATAACCCACGGACAGTTTTTTGACAATTTTTTTGTTCCGGTCTTGTATCTGATCTTGAAATCTTTCTCGTCAGCTGAAGGGAAATTTGTCGTAATCAAGTTTTTCAGGAACGTCCCTTCATCTTCAAGTTTCGAGATTCCGTGGACAATCATTTTCGGCCATTTTTTCTTATTTTCAACAATTTCTAAATCTGGAATTTTCTTGATCGTTTCTTCCAGAGTTTTCCTGTCTTCCTTCGTTGCTACATTGAATCTGGCGTTTTTATTCGCCGTTTCTTTATACCAGTTAACTTTTATGTTTCGTTGCGCAGGAATATTTTCTTTGATTTTACTCTTTAGCGCTTCCATCCCTTTATTAAGTGAATTCCCCTTTGGTTTCACAATTACTGGTTCGAGCTTCAGTGGATCATTAAGCGACCATGTTGGCGTTTTTTGGCTCTTTCTAAGTGCACCCGCATAAGATGTACTGCTTGGAAGGTTTTTTGATTCTAAAATTGAATTTGTAATTTTCTCGACAGCCTGAAACATTGCCTGTTCAGGGATATTTATAGCTTCCGCCCTGATTTTTAGTGTACAGAGCGCATCTTTTATTACCTTTAATTGCCCGTCAATACTAGAAACATTGTCGACTTTCAGTTTCCTTTGTGAGGACTGAATAAATTTCAAAACATCAAGGATCTCGTTGGCAGCATCCCGAGCACGCCTAACAATTTCACCAACTGATTTAAAAGTATTCACTTCTTGCTCCATTGCGGCGTTGGATTTCTCGCACGCGACACTGTCCTTGGAGGCCATCGCTTCCGCAGCGCAGCACTTGCGTCAGCATTCGCTCGACGCGCGCCGCGTTGTGGCGTTGAGTCCACAAAGATGTTCACGTAATATTTTCCCAATGTATAGATTCAGAAGAACAAAATCAATTTTCCACCAAGAGAAGGCATAAACACACAAAACTATTCACCCATTACGTAGCTTATACATGAAACTATGCATATTATAAAAATTTAGAAAGTCACTATCACTCTTCACCACAAAAACATCGATCAACAGCGGAGCGCAGTAAAACGCGACCGCCTTCGACGAAGCTCAAGCTCAGACAATCCATTAGTATTGCATAATAGTATAAAATATTCGTCTGCAATGATATTCTACAATTTTTCCGAAAATTTATTTTTAAATCCTTGTTATTATCATCAATTGGTGCTTAAGCAAATAACATGTGTAGTTTTGTTCGTTATTCTATCACGACTTCTTCCACTATTATTCCATTGGTAAATTTTCATTCATGGATAATATTTTTATTTTCTATGTGAAAAATGCAATCACTTGTTCTTTCTATTTTCAGCTCTTTGTAGGGAAGAAGGTTCAAGTCCCTTGATAACTGTTTGATTCTGTGTCCTTTCATTTAGAGGCAGTGGTAATCAAAAACCTTACATTAGTATCTCTGAAATTTCAGATTAATTAGCAATTAATTCTTCTTATTTACCATTCAAACCTCAAACGTTCCAAACTCTCTATACTAATCACTGTTTATCTTGCCTGAATAAAATATTGAATTTTCAAAATATTGAAGAAATTACAATATGCCAATTTCTTTTTAGATTTCTCTTCCCCACTAGGTTGTTTGCAGAATGGAGATTCAGTCAAGTTTAATTGACAATGAGGAAAGGTTTCTGAAACAATGTTCAGAAAATGCAAAGTTGTGTTAAACATCTTTTAATTTATTAAATGAAAATAATTTTTCAAATTTTCTTTAAGGAATCTGAATTATATGCAGAATTTATGACAAAGGAGGAATAATAAATGAAGTATATACAGATCATTGTCAAGTCATATGAAAACATTAATACTCATACTCTCATTGGGGTAGACATTGCTGTCTATTATTAAAAAGAATTGTAAAAAGGAATGACAACCATACTATTGGAACTGGTGGTGGTGGCATACGTAAGGGGTGGGGTGAGATGGGGATGGGGGGTCAATCCACTCCCAAAATTAAAAGAATATGTCCATTTTGTATTTTTTCAAATTTTGGTTTGCGTATTCACACACAATACACAAATGTATAATTACAAACATGCACACATTCACATATATTATACACTCACCTTATTAAACACATTTACAAATTAAGTGTATGTATGTAATGTAAGTATATGTACGTATGTAATGTACATATGTTGTAATGTACATATGTATGTATGTGTGTGTGTGTATGTATGTACGTATGTGGGGCCGAGAGTTCTTAGTAAAAATTCAAGACGGATGATGCGCAATATAGTTTGAAATATCAAACATTTGCTTCTCTCTTGTCAAGACCGTTCTGCGTAGTAAACAACATCCTACTACATCCTACTCGAGGTGACCCTGTTATCGCAGAACAGTACGGATCCAGACAGGATGACCGATAATCATCCCTGTCAGGGGGCAGCAGCCTGACAGTACTCATCACGGCGGAGAAGATGGACTTTGGTACGGCGGGATGCAGAAGACCTAGTGGCATGGTTGTAGCAGCTTGAATGGTTCCAGTACTGCGGTTGTTGTCTTGCAGTAAGGGTTTGGATATTCAAAGACTAGGAGAAGGCCACTCTGATGTAAAACCAAATGAAGAAGGACACTTCATCTTCAAACCGAGTCTCTCTGCCCTGATCCCTCCCAGTCTCGACTGCAGGGGTCACCAAGGAACGAGAAGATTGACTGTAAGACTGGTGAGCTAGCCAGAACTGCTTTACAAAACTCTTTGCTCTAAAAAAAATTTTCCCTCAACCTTGTGCTATAATGCCTGGTACAAACGATACGGATTTACGTTCCCAGGCGAGTACCCAAGCCCGCCTAGCTACGACTGGCCGCCCCATATCGGTTCTGGGAGGAGCACATAACCGACTTAATATGAAAGAACGAAATACAAACAAAAAATTATCAAAGAAAACATCTCAATTAAAAATATCAACATGGAACATAAGAACACTGCACGACTCTCAAAAAAAATAGTCTTACAATATCGAGACGAACAGCTATAATTGCGAGAGAACTGTCCCAACACAATATTGACATTGCTGCACTACAAGAAACCCACATCATAGGAATAGGAACAATAGAAGAAAGGAAAGCGGGCTACACTTATTACTTCAGTGGGTCCGAAGATAACAGCAACGAACATGGAGTAGCAATATGTGTAAAAAACGATTTAGTTAGAAAAGGAATCATCTCAAGCCCAACATACATCAGAGAGAGACTAATGCACTTGATCATTGCCGAAGAGAAGACCAAAACAGTACTAATGTGCTGCTATGCACCGACTAATGTTAGTAGCGATACAGAAAAAGATATTTTCTATGAGAGATTAGGTGACTGCATCAGGACAGTTCCACAAAATCAGAACATCATTCTCGCAGGAGATTTCAATGCAAGAGTTGGAAAAGACCACAATCTTTGGAAAAATGTCATCGGCAAGCATGGGATTGGCATCAGTAATGAGAATGGCATGCGACTCCTACAACTGTGTGCTCTTGAAAACCTTAGCATAATGAATACGTTATATCAACAAAAAGACAAATATAAAGCCACATGGAAACACCCACGATCAAAATAATAGCATATGATGGACTTTATTATTACAAGACACAACAAAGCATCAAATTTCCTGAGATGCCGTATGATGCGAGGACCTCAGTGTGATACCGATCACTATCTAGTCAGAGCAACTGTCAAACTGGTACAACCAAATCCAAACTACCAGAAGAAACCCAAACCATTGTGAATAGTAAATCACTAAGAAACGTAGATATAAAGATGGAGTTTAACGAACATCTGAAACAAAATATAACAGTCAACAACGAAAACAGAATCCACGTGGAAATCACTAAAAATATCCATGTTGAAAACAGCAGAGAAAATCTTACCAAAACAAACAACCAAGAAAAGAGACTGGTTTGACGAGTCCGATAAAATTATTGAAGAACTACTTGAGAAGAAAAGAACTGTTCATAAACGTCTACTTGCTATGCCCAGCTCAAAGAACAGAATAGACTATCAAAAAACCAGAAGCACTGTTCAAAAAGAAATAAGATTAATTAAAGAAGAATGATGGGAAAATACAGCCAAAGAACTTGAGGAACTTAACAAACAAAATGACTCTCACAATCTGTATAGATGCATAAAGGAACTCGTGAGACCTACGAAAAGAACCCCAGTATACTTGAAAACCAAAGAGGTGAGAAAATGTAAGAAACTGAAAAGCGCCTAGAAATGTGGAAAACCTACTTTGACAAACTGTACAACCAACATTCGGTAACAGAAAACCCCACGGTGAGAGTAATCGATACAACAGACGATCTCCCAAATGACGATCCGCCAACTAAGCAAGAAATCGAGAAAGCAATAAACCAAATGAAGAATAACAAAGCCCCTGGACAAGACAACATTACCAGTGAGATGCTAAAAGCAGGAGATGAAACAGTTGTCAATATTCTTAAAACTCTTCAATTGTCATCCCTTTTCACAAGAAAGGGTCGAAAACTAAATGCGAAAACTATAGAGGAATCTCTTTGTTGTCAGTTCCCAGTAAAATCCTATCTAGAATACTCTATAATAGACTATCTCCATACAGAAATAACCTAATACATGATACACAATGTGACTTCAGACATGGACGTTCCACCATTGACATGATTTTCACCACTAGACAGATAATAGAAAAAGCCATAGAGCAAAATACACCTCTCAGCATCGGATTCATCGACATATCTAAAGCATTTAACCCCGTAGACAGAGACAAAAAAAAGCAAACTGCCCGAGTCCTACAAAAAGCAAACTGCCCACCCAACATCCTTCAAATTTTAAGAGCATTCTTTGAAGACACTTCCACCATCGTAAGAGTCGAAGATATGACCGCACCACAATTCCAAACAGGAGTCAAACAAGGATGCGTCCTTGCACCATTGTTATTCTTGCTTTACATCCAGTCAGCCATGAACAACGTTTATCGCCGCAACATAGAGGGAGTTCAATATAAATTCAGAACAGACTCCAATCTGTTCAACAGAAGAAACCTCAAAGCAACTACAAAAGTTGAAATCAACAGCGTACTCGATCTCATGTTTGCGGACGACTGCGCCATTAATACAAAAAGTTCCTCAAAACGTCAGGAAACCCTCACCATAATTACCGAAGAATTTGGCAAGTTTGGGCTGAAAATAAACGAAAGTAAAACAAAAGTAATGTATATCAACTGTCAACCTCCCATTATTCCTATATCAATAAACGCAATAGACCTCATAATCACTACATCCTTCAAGTATCTAGGAAGCGTAATTAACAACAATGGCAACATCGATTCAGAAATTAGCAACAGAATAAATGCAGCTAGTAACACCTTTAGAAGTCTCTACCCGCGAGTATGGAAGCCACACAACATAAGCCTACACACTAAATTAAAGATCTACGAGACAACAGTCCTGAGCATATTATTACACTTCGAATGTTGTACCTTACTTGAAATCCACGTGAAAAAACTAAATCATTTTCACATAAAATGTCTCAAAACTATACTTAAAATCAAGTGGACAGATTTTGTTGCAAATGGAGAGGCACTAAAGAGATCACAAATGTTATCAGTTGACAATTTTATACGCATGCGCAGACTCAGGTGGGTGGGACATGTGAATCGCATGGACAAAGACAGAGTACCACTGCAGGTAGCCTTTTCAGAACTGGTTGAGGACAAAAGAACACAGCAGAAACCAAAATGTCGCTGGATGGATGGCCTAAAGGAAGATCTTAAGAAACTAGGAATAAATACAGCTAACTGGAGAGATCTTGCTTCAAACAGAAACCAATGGAGAGATAATAAGTTTAGAAATTTCCAGGAAACAACCATGAAAAAGAAAGAGACAGATAGGACAATACGCCATGAAGTAGAGGAAACATACACTTGGAAATGCCCACTATGCTATTTCCTGAGAGAAGGCAGACAAGGCAGAAGATACGTTCTCTCACATATTACTCAAAGACACCCTGAGACCCCAACTCCAAGAAGCCAGGCACAAACAAACAAATGTACAATATGTGACGCAACGTACAAATCAAAGGCAGGGTGGCAGAGCCATATGAGAACCAAACACAAAGACACACATCAAGCTGCACCTAGACAATTCATCAAAATCATGCAACAAGCAACCAATCAATCACAAACGAACCATAACCGAACAACAACACAACTAGCAACATTGTCGGGACAAAATTCAACACCTCGGCCACTGGACATACCTCCAAACAACCAACATCAATGCAGAGCGTGCCAGAGAATATGTAAATCCAGAGCTGGACTTATCAGTCACCAGAGGAACCTGACATGCAAAGCAGCAATTGAGGAAATGGCAACATCGGATCCGATGAATACCTAATACATGTATGTGTGTATAGTGGTGTGTGTTATCCCCCCCATAAACAATCCTTGGTACGTTCCTGACTAGCTGAAAACATACAAGTGCTTGTGATAACAAAAACATCCAGTGATGCACAGAGCACATAGAACAATATGAACCACACGAGTTAACATTGAGCAAGCAGAGCTGTGAAAGACAGGCGTGAGCACATTTCCAGTATTTCATATAGTCCTGTATTATTCTTTTTTTTCAATTAGGGAGAATATGTTTTTAAGTTTATTTTTTTAATTTGACATTGATCTATGATAAACTTATTTACAAAATCAAGATTACAGGGTTTTTAACTGATCAAATCTGATGTAAGGGCCCATCTCATGTCACTCAATCTATTCTCCTATGGAAGTCATATTCTATTCGTTTTACTGGATATTATATTGATAGATTTCGATTCATGTTTTTGGATGTAGAACTAGATGGGAAAGAATAAAATCATAAATTTATTGTGTAAAGAAAGTGTTTTAATAATGGAAAACGTGTATTCCTAATATCAGCAAAAAATAACTCTCTATGAGTTCTTAAAACCAAAAAATTAAATATTTGCATGCAGAACTCTGCACATGGAGACTGTAAGATCTTAGTGAAATCGGTAAAATCACTCATCCAGTCACTGGTTTCGACACAATAGTATTAAGTCGTAGCTTTCAATTCCATTAAAAGTTGTAAAAAGTATTAAAAATTGCTCACTAATATGAGAGAAAAGGTTGATTACTAGAGAATGTGTGAATGCTCATTCAGAATTTTCTCATGCATTATTTCTGTGGGGTTGATAAATACCCTGTGCTTTTTTAACCCTTGTGAGTTAAAGAACGTAACATTGTAAGAAAAAGTAATGTTTATTTTTTAACATCTGAAGTCAACTTAGTTTCCTCTGTGGTTTCACAAGATAAATAATTCTTATTCTAATAACATTCATTTTGCCACTAACCTTAGTGAAGTACATCGTAAGATTCTGATGACATCAGCCAAAAAGCTTCAAAATTTTTAGAGAATGAAATACGATGTTTAAAGAGAATATGATGAGTGTCCTTGAAATTATTTAAACCATCAATGACATATCAGTTAGAAATGAGAATTCTTTATTCCCATACACCGCACAAAAACATTCAAAGGAGGAGATAACATGGCAAACTGCCTCATCACATTTTGTGCATAGCAGCCCATCTTAGTCAAAGAATCTTATGAAAGTTTAAGCAATATTTATTAGTGGGAACAATCAGAAAGAAAATGTTATGTGGTATCTTGAACTAAGTTGAAATGTGAATTTTTATATGTATTTCTCCTTCAGTAGGGTGATATCAATTCCATAAAAATATTTCCCCAAATAAAACTTCGTTTTTGGTGAAATAATAGTAGTATACCTTAGATGATACAGTTGATTTCTCCAAGACTTATTGTGGAACCATCTAGAAAATTTGCATTCATATATAAATGACAGTGGGGAAATATGTCATAAAAGGCTCCAATATTGAATAATTCCTCACAATAAATCTACTGAAATAAAACACTTGAAATATTTAAACATGAAACCGTGCTTGAAACAGATTTATTTTTCCTTGAAATTAGATCTGTTGGCATGTGACATATTTTATGTACATACAGTACGTAAGTTTAGTGTATTTGAAATCTTAAGCATAAAGAAACTAAGTACATATTTCTTCCGTGTACCCTACACGTGGAGATTATATGTGATAACTTTCGGTCAAGTGAAAATGGCGACCAGCCGGGACTCGAACCCGGGTCTCTTGCTTTGATCGCAAGGGTGTTAACCGCTACATTTATAAATCGCCATTTTCACTTGATAATATATCATAAAGAAACTAGTTAGCATAGAGTCAAGAAGTTTATCATTTTGACCATTTTACTACTGTTAATAACTCTTTAAGTATAATATTGTGATTATTAACATTTAGTTTAATAATATGCAGATAAGTATAGCTGAAATTCAGATAAACCCAAAAGAGTTTCTTTCAAAATTTTAATCCAGTTAGTTGAATTTTTAAATGTCAATGGAGTAATATTTGAATGCACATTCATCCAACAACCATATCGTTGGAAGAACAGAGATTTACTAGCGCTTAGCTGATGGTGGGGCTAATACCTCCAAAAATATGTTCCCGACATGAAAGGTATGAAATAATTTAGAGAAGATGTATGTACAATCATTTAAATTTATTGTGTTTTGAAGACTTCACTCTGTAGAATTTCTTTACACTATATCATTAGTGATCATTATTTTCTTTGGAATAAAGATACAAGAAAGGTATACAAGAAATGTCATAAATTGTACAATCCAACCTTCTTTTGCAAAAGTATTATGTTCAACATGTGACGAGTTAATGAAGAGAAACAAAAAGGGGCAAGATAATGCAAACAATAAAATTCCATAGTCACTTCTGAATGTTGAATTAATCAAGAATTAATTAATTTGAAAATTATAAGATCACCCAATTCTACCTTCTGATTTCAATGTATTACCATATCCCTCATTGTACCATATAAAATTAATTTTTGTTCATTAATTGTCAGTAATTATTTGTAAAAATTGGTGTGTTCAACTTCCAAAAATAACTAATGGATTCCTTTTCATAATAAAAAGATAATGAAAGCTTAAAATCTAATGATTTGTGTTTGAAATAGTTTCAATTCCTCTTATGTAACTTATAACGTTCAAACCCTCACTGAGAGAATGGAAGTTAACGATGAACTCCCAACGACTACGTGATGGAGAGAAAAATAACACACGAATCCATGTACCGAGAATTAGAATATTAAAAACCCTTGCATTAAAATGTACGCCCGATCAGGTATTGTTATATCCACCTCTCTACGGAGTTTTATATCTATTCACATTAATTTGAGTTTTCTTGTGCTGGAATTCATGGAACCGTCACGCACTTTTATGAATCTTCTAAAATGGACAAACCCTCGGACAAGCAAGATATGAACGTATTCGATGCGAGAGTTTGAAACAATACGTGATTTGTGATCTTATCTTCAATACTTATCGTTACGTAATAAAATACATGTGTATACTCGTGATTGAAGTATACTCGTGTCCGAGGATTCAGAGGAAAACAGATACTCATTCCGATTAACTTGCATTTGCATGTTCACAAATGATGAATTTTACTCTGTACCAAACAATTAGATATTTGAATCTAAACTACTCTTGAAGATTAGGTAAGAACAGTTCTTTGGGAATGTGGACTTCTATGTATAATTATACGATGCGACACTTACAAGGTTATCTTTATCACAGTATAAAATTTCTCCAATCTGCCGTTAATTACTCGATTGTCATAGAAAAATTAAACTTCAAGCATTCTTACCTCAGTGCCGGTGTAGGAGCGATCTGGGGGGAAGGATGGTAAGTAGTTCGGAATCCATCTTGGGCGTTTATTCGGCACACTTGGATGCACGTATCTCATGTGAAAATTGGGTGGCACACTTATAGGTGGTGGTAATTCCATCGGGATATGGTTGACTCTCTTTTGATGTTTCAAAAACTCGAGAACCCCATCGACCTCGATGTTCATCATGTCATACGCAAATAAAACATCATCGACGATTGGTATTGGTTGATTGCTGAGTTCGGCCAGGGTCATTGCATATTTCCCTAGATGAGTTATGACTGTGGAGAGAAAACAAATGACACTGTGAAATGAATATAGATGTTCACATCTCAAAAAAATAAAGACTCTGTATCCTGAGTGAAGAATGGATCTGAATATTTCTCAGTCCATTTTTCTTGCTCTATAATTAAGTATAGGTGTTCTGTCATTAAGTATAAGTTCATTGCTATGTACTTTTCTAACTATTGCAAAAACAGAGAATAAATTCCTGATCATTTCAGTGTAATAAATTGTTAAACATTGTTAGGTCTTAATCATCCATTTCTTTAAGTATTATTTGAGATTCACACTCTCTCTCAGTTATATCTACAACAATAATAAAATCTTTATCTAAACGAAGTTAACTCCTTGAAAATGTTTAAGATGTCAATTTTGTTTTAGATCAAATGAAATCCATAAAACTTTCTTACCGAGCAAACACTATAGTAAAAACAAAATATTATTATAAAATATCAAAATATGCCATTTAGTATCTTACGCGGACGGATTCATAGTGGTTTTGAAGGGACGTTGTTTCGATTCAAACGTGAAACACTAAAGAATTGTTTATGGTGTGAATTTCAGAGAATTTTTCCCCATGAAGGAAACTTATTAGCACGAAAAATAAGACAGCGAGTACAGTTCAAGAAGCTACATAACATTGTGTGATGGGAAAAAATCTTTTTGAGTCACGCCGGGAAAGATTTCATATACTGTATTTGAAGTACGACTTGTGAAAAACTAAATAAATATTAATAATTGATGAGTTGTCTGCAAGATACCAACCAGGTATGTCTTTGACCCCGCTGCTGAGGATGCCTGTCGCAGTCGTTGGTGCAACGATCGGGTGCAATCCCAATAGTCCATGGCGCAATGGCACGGAAAATCGTTCTATTGAAATACTATAATGAAAGGAAGATGAAAGAAAGATTGTGAACATTTTCAAAATTTTTGGAAAGAAATCTAATATTGGTTTACATGTTCTCTACATATTTCAACGTTTAGGTTACTCGAGACAGTGTGCATATATCTTCACATCAATGCAGAGTAAGACGTGTCCATGTAATCTTTTTCACTTCTTTCAAGTTATTGAACTTTGTGCATACAATTTGAAAATATGCTGGAGTAATATAATCGACAAATTGTCTACATATAAGAGTTCAGAAATAACATTGGGGTTGCCACGAAATAATACATTTATGAGCATTCGTCAGCTACTTGTTGACGATTTGGGCACAGGCACTGAGTTACGCGGCCCTTTACGGATTGCTGGTCAGTAGTTTTCTTCTGCGGATCGGATATTCCTGCATATAATTTCGTGTTAGGAGATGAGATTTTTACAACTTTATTTGTATTTATGAATAAAACGTGAAAAACTAGTGTAAAAGATTAAAGCTGTTTGCGAAAGTAGCGTTATCATGTAAATGACTCTGACGAGAGGTCAAAGTGGTGTTCTCTGCGGATCCCGAAGCACTGTGTTGTCTCGAGAGCCCAGCAGAACTGCATTGTGATTCAGAAAGAACGTATCGTTTTTGGATCGGTCGAGAAAGCAGGAACCATCTGAATACACTTTTCCAGAACAAGATCATTTTATTGAAGTTTAGTATAAATTAGCTGAAGATAGAGTTTGGCCCCTCAGAACTCAGTTTTGAAAATCAGTAGAGAGTCTTGATTCTCACGAAGAATGGGTTAAGAATACTAATTCCATGGCACCTTAGTTGTGCCTCGTGCTGCAGTGATAGGAATGCAAAGCACTGAAGCACGAGCCCATTTTCTATGCTATCACGGGGCGTGATTTTTGAAGGAAGTCAAACTCCGGTTTTACTATTTACTTGAGTATGTGAAAACCTCATTTCATCTGCATTTTAGAAATTTACTGTTGAAAAATCAAAATATACATTTTGTAAAATGTCCTTCAAATATGACCGGGAGATATTAATTTCGACAATATTGCGATATTCAGTATTTGGTGACATCTATTTCATGATTTATTTCCACTTGTACTTACGTCGATTACTTATGTACAGACTATTTGTAACGATCGATCAGAATTTGCTTATGGTTTTCAATGACGAAATGTCGACGTGAAAATTCTTTAGCGAACTAACGCAACCTGCCTAACAGTGGTGCTTGGCGGGCCAAGTGATCAAGCAAAGGCCATTCCACGACAATGGGGACCTGTTAGTGGCAAATATGAAGTAAATTTAGTATTATTTTTACAAATATGGTTAAATTTACTGTGATTACATTATTATTCCATAAGAAAATGTAATTTTAAAATTATTATTTTTTCAATGATTTTATTCAATTTATGTTTCACTGTATTTCGAATTTTGTTATTGAATTACAAGAGTTTTAAAATGAGATGTCTGTCATACTAGGTTCAAGCGAACCCCACTAAATATTCAACACATGTGTAAAGTAAAACCTATTATGGTGGTATATTACAAATGAGGAGGAGGAAAAAAGGTATTTCTATTTTGATTGGAACCTTGGGCTCCGCTAGTCTTTTTGACAGAGACGCACTTCCCTACGCCTAACCTACCCATTCCCGATATTTTAGTGTACAAACACTAAAAATTGTTTTCCCAAAAACTTCCATTTTAAATCAAGTACTTTTGTACGGTTTGTAATTTGTTGTTGCCTATGTTGTGTCTCAATGAACTCCTGTCGGGCGGTCCCGGTCGGCTCCCTCAGGTTGGCCGGTTTAAGGGTTGCCGGTGGGGCCGTGACAAGGGGAAGGGGGAATGAGAGCGGGAGGATGAGGGAGTCGTGGAAAGGAAGGGGATTGGAGGGGGAGGGAAGAACTGGGGTGTCGAGCCGTAGGCCAAGATAAACTCCGGATGTGTGATAGTCGTTTAATACTCACACGGTTCTGGGTTGAGCGCGAACGTCAGAGAGTGGGCAGCGGTCCAGG
The DNA here is from genome assembly GCA_002313205.1 of Laupala kohalensis. Classification (NCBI taxonomy): domain Eukaryota; kingdom Metazoa; phylum Arthropoda; class Insecta; order Orthoptera; family Trigonidiidae; genus Laupala; species Laupala kohalensis. Next base: position 740,124 of record NNCF01126704.1, on the reverse strand, counting down.
TCAGCGATGCAGACGTCGTTTAGGCAGGAGGCGGCTCGGCTGCTGGTAGCCTGCTCCGAGAGGCTGGAGGTCCCCGGTTCGAGGGAGGTTGGTTGGGGGGAGAGGGGTGGAGGCAGGTTCCTTCGAGCGACACACAAAGGCATCTTCTACAG